>CAJDSM010143932.1:189-11719 GCA_903981925.1 Ostrea lurida | reverse complement strand
TGCTTTACAATTTACCAGCATTACAATAAAATGTTGAATTTAAATTCTTAAAAACGGGTATTTAGAACTGGAGGCCAATGTTAACTTTATAATAAAAAATAACGACTCAATGCTCATGGGCCTGCGTAGCTCAGTCGGTAACGCTCCGGACCGCCAAAAATCGCGACGTCGTGAGTTCGACTCTCCGCGTCGGCGTTGACACAAATTTTATTTCTTCACGTATTTCGGCATAGTGCACGGTCGCTATGCGAAAATGGTGGAATAGTGATTATATAGGGAGAAGCTAACAGGAAGCATAATAATTGCAAGTAATATCCTGGATATGATACCTACGACCAACGATATAACGTGATATAAAAGGCATTCCATGTGTTTAATTACTCTTTTATTCATATCACTTACTTAGTTTGTGTATCAATCAATATCGGGTGATAAAACAGCGTATGGGAGATATTTCAAGTACACTTACACATTTGTCCCACTCCTATGTCACACCTTACTACGTATGAGACGTCTCCAAAGGGAAATAACTCGTACGCATCTCCAAACCGGTGTATTGAAAGAATGGACAAGGGAAGGGCAAAAAAACACAGATCTGTTGTACGACATAAAGATAGGGAACAACTACAAAGATCACCCCTAAAATGATGAAAAATAATCCAATCTACCAAACGAATGAATCAAGATTTCTCAACTACATGTACATGTATGTAAAAGGAAAACAGAGCTGGTGATGGATTTGTTCTATTTATTCAAGGTATTGTTACACAAATACTGACATGCCTACATTTTATCAACAACCAAATGCAACAATTTGACACCCTGTGACCAGCAGAAATAAAAAACAAAGATTAAAGATAATCGAATTTGTTTACAATTATTGAAAGAAAAACATATCGATGAGAATTTTTTTTCTTACAATAGGTATACTCTAAGTACACAATGTCAATTCCTACACGTGATCATCAGGTGAATTATAACACAAGTCACATATCGGAACTTTCTAGAGTCCAGATCAATTCCCCAGGAGTCATTCCTTTAGAACTCGCTCTATAAAGTTGTCTTAACATACTACATTTACAGTGTGTTTACACTTGAATAAGGATTCCCGGGAACTTAAGATTTTATTGTTGTATCCGCCACGAATTGTGGTCCAAGAAATCCATTTGTGTTTACCAGCTTGCGTACTGATCATTATCGTCATGGATTCACCCAGACGCAGTTTTTTCGGAACTGTTATTCTAAAATGCTCATCATTTGTGTAGATATGATCTTGCCAAATAGGGTTTTGTTTCGTGCATTTACTACCTCTCTTTAGTGCGTGTGCATATAGATATTCCAATTGCCCTATACCGCATTAAGTTTATTTAGAGGAGTTGCTCGCTCCACTTTTTACAATTATATAAATTCATAAACTAGATATGGTTAGGGCTGACGGCCTGGGTTTAACACCGTGTTCTACTTTGCGTTGGTTCGACTTCTACTATGGACTCCTACAGGGTGTTGTAGCGGGACCAGGGTATGTTCCGGACCTGGGTGTGATAGCATTAACTAAACCCTCTTGCGCATATGTGGAACGTGGCAGCTGCCTTGTGTTATAAAGAAAAGATACATGTACTACATTTCGACGTTCCTGGCAGAGGAGGAGGGGCATTCTAATCTCGCTGAGATGTCATCAAGGCTAGAATATTTAGACTGGTCGCCTCCTTCCGAATACTCAGACCAGTGTTACACAAAAGTGAATTTGGGACACCCTCTCACTTCTAGTGTAGAGAACAAGGTCCCCAAAAGTAACAGGTAAAGGGTCCAGCAGTAATATATTGTGCATGTTCTAATAGCACTTTAAATAAGGTAAGAAAATGCTCAAGTTTTATAGAATCATGCGGATGTTAGTAAAAGATGTATAAGGTGAAAATCTGAAGCGGGCCAACAGAAAATATCCAGTTGAAGTGAGGGCGGCAACTCTGGTGAGTAAATTCCCGAAATCACTTTTCTAAGACACTTTTTGCTGGCCGATGTCGGCTGATTATCGGATGGATAAATCGATGCGGACCAGACGTCCGAAATCGAATCTACGCTGAGATTAGGGACATCATGTTCGAGTAGACCCATCTAGTTTAGGACTGGATCCAGGAAAACATCGGTTTCTAAGTGATTAAATAGTAAAGTATACCAAAATCTTGGCACTTACGTACGTTTACAGTTACAATGCATCGGTGATCTATTGTGGATTATATTATAGTGATTTAATAAGTTGTTCTTTTCATAATACACATTTTGTGCTTTGTGTGGTTTAATACGTGTTGTCGTTGAATAGCTTGAACTCTATCCCAAGAGTAGATAGCAGCGACTTGTCACACGAAAGAGGCCACAGTTGATATTATTGGTGGCCAATAAAGAGTCGGTTTCCATATCAAGAGACTATACACTGGAGAATCTAATAACGATTTGTCCCTATTTATTGAACTTTCAGTTGTTTGTGGCTCCGAAGCTTAACATAGTTTACCCATATTACATGTATACCTGTACACTGTACACTTTGTACATGACTTACATTCAATACATGTACGAAATGTTTTAGAAATGCCCTATTGTTAGATTAATACAATGGTAAAACGGTGGTCTAATAGGATAAAATTATTTTTTTTTCATTAATGGTTTTTAAACAAGAAAATTGTTATTATTGAGAGACAGAAAGACAAAGATTACTGGTATATTTTCCAATTGACGACAAGATATATTGACATTTTAACTTTCCTCATTTTCCAACTACAAAATTATCCGCACGCTTGTTGTAGTTTATTTAGGAAAGTTTAACAATTGTGAGAAAATATATAATATACAACTGAAGTGTTAGTTCATGTACTACAAATTCTATACGTATCAACCGCAAATAGCAGATTAATTTAGTGCTATTGTTTATATTGATATCATTGAATTTAGACAGTTTATCTAATGTATTACATGTATTCTGACAAACCGCCCCCTTAAAATATCTAATATACAATTTGATCTTCATCATGGCTATGTACATATGGAAAAAAAGGACCAAGTCTCCGTTCGCATAATTCTAAAGTATATGTTTATAAGAATTGAATAGAAATATATTCTTACTTACCAACTATAAAGGTGCTTAGAAATATAAATACTTATTATATACACTTCTCCGTTTCGACAATAACATATTTTCACTGAGAAAATTTGTCAAGAATCATCCCACTTTGAGACTACCCCCTGTAAAGATTTTGGCCGCCTGAAACCTTAATACTTAGAATTTCTCTTTAATAATTTATTACAACGTATAATTGTCACTTCTCACTATTATTCTTCGTTTCTTGGATTAAAAAACCTCTATTTCTAGAATTTTTTTGTGTTAAGTCAAAACTTATAACTATCGCACGCAATTGGAGAATTTCCTATTATTTCTTGTGCAATTAACGGCATTTTTTCATGACCACTAGATTTTGAAACAGTCCCCCACAGGAAAATTAATCAATATGAACGATACTATTATGTTTTTCCTGTTGATTTTAAATATCTCATTATACATTAATTTAAATTGATATCAAAATTTGAATAAAATCTCCTAATATTTAGAAAACGAATTAATATTCCTGTCGTATCGTTAATCTAAATATGTAATCAATGAAATTTCAATGTTAATCTGTAATTATTAATCGATTACAATGAAATAGTTAATTGACCCCATCTCTGCTCAAGAACCACTGTACCAGAAATGGGTGAATTATATTTATGTATAAAGCTTCCTGAATTATAGTGGATATTCAAGGTTGTTTCATGACCCCCGGAGTGGTACTGATGGGGCCACTTTAGGATCCCAATTTAGAAGTTTTACCATGTTAGAAAGTATTAAGGGAAAATCCTTTTAATAAAAATTACTTTTTCAAGTAATCGCACCAGGTCCGTAGAAGCTTATTGTTAAATTTAATTTTTAAATAACGTTCTGAATGAAGTGAGAGATTCCAAGTTTGTCTTTTGCAATAAAATGTTTTCTCAAGATAACCCTATATGGGCCAGAAATTATATGACATCTACACACTTGTATAATATGGATAGGGATTTCAAGTTTATGTTTCAAAATCATGACCCCGGGGAAGGTTACCGATTGGTGGGCCAACATTAGAGGATAAAAAGTTTTTATTTTACATGTAGATTGATATAGGTGAAAATCTTTAAACAACTTCACTGACCAGCACAACTCATTGTTACAATGCAGCACTTTACGGTAAGTTACTAAATGTCTTTAAACGCACACGTCTCAGTGATAGAATTTCCACTTTATATTCTGATATATCTTATTTGATTTCCACATGTTAGTTCACATATTCATAAGTAAACAAAAACATATCACTCATGGTGCTGTATGCGTGTGAGAACCACTGTCAGGTTCCTTTTGATGTAAGTTACAGTTGTCTTGTACTGGACGGATGAAGGAAATCTGTCCGTTTTTTGTTCGTTAATCAATGAGTATGTATAACGGAAATTATCAATTGTCAACGTTATCAGGATGTGACATATGCTGTCTGTGGTTACACCACATGGACTAAAATGATTTTCTTTGATTGGAAGAATTTCCATATATAGCTGAACCTGAAACTTCCCTTCCTTTCCACCACCACTACTATCATTTTTATAAAAGTCAACTCACAAACAATGTTTCAAGGTTGCTTGTATCTCAGATAATAGAGGCTGGTACCTGAGAACTATAAATACGTTATTGCCATGTATCACGATTGTATTCATTTGTGTGTGGCTTGTAGACACCAGAGTAACGCACTACTTTTAGGCTTGTTCATTCATAAGTCGTCATGTGAACTAGAAAGTCAGTCGGTGCACATGCATAATAGTGGATACTACAAGGAAGTGCTCCCATGGTCCACCAAACCCTGTTAGGTTTGGATCAGCACATTCTATCTTTGCCGAGTTCTTCTGTCTTGTTGATACTTCTAATCTATCACCGTGGAGTCAGTGACACCACAGATACTCCTTCCAACGGGTTTCTCACCGTTCAGATCGTGTGTGAATTAAATTTCTTGACTTGGTGGATGATCTTCCTCCTCAGTGTAGCCGTGTCCCCTTCAGATAAGATACAGAATTGTCTGTGATGATGTATCACTGTATGTCACGCACTGATGTAGAGAATTTGAGTTTGTTGTTGTGGAAAATGACAGCATGAGCTCTGAAGTGGGTTAGTATAGTCATTTATTGAGAGCTGCTAAATAGCGTTCAGGTTTTTTGTATAATTTTTTAATTTTTGTTCGTTACACTGGAGAGCTGGGGGCATTGAGTTTGAATCTTGCGAAGGACTTGGCCTCTTGGAATATGTAACGTTTTTATGGGAGAGGTTGACGAGTAGGCATGACGCTCCCATGAATTTCCTTCAATGCTTGTTCTGTGTTAGTTTTCTCTGTGATTCCAATTGCTTGGAACTGTAATTTCAAAGCTAGAGGTGAACATTTTCTTATGTCACTCATTCCTCGAGGCATAAAACTGGCGTATTGGAGAATCACTAGGAAAGCAAGATAGAATTTATTTTCATTATGTATTGCAACTTATTGTATTGATGATTGTAATTACATCGAATTTCTTGATTTTTAGGGTTTCGATTGAGTCACTGATCCTCGAGTCATAAATTCCAATCGTATTCTTTGGAATGCACTCAAGATATTTGTTTTGATGACAATGTCTACCACGCGTGCATTTGTGACATACTTTTGCCTAATATTCAGGTAGCTCTTGTTTTCTTTTCATCATGTGTGTTTTTGGAGAACTTTTTTACAAGCATTTTCTTGTTCTAATTTCAGAGAGGAATTGATTTCCAAACATCAGGGCCCTTGGCGCATTTATCATCTTTCAATTCTTTTGGTTTTTCACGCTTTTTGTTTATTCAGCGTGTTTATTAGGATACCTTGTCCGTTATTCGGATAGTCTTGTGACAAGCAGTTTTCTGTTGTGTATTGCATGGAGATCCAGACGCAAACTACAATTTCCTCACAAACTGGAAGACCGGGTAACGATTCACACGATTAAGGCGTAGAGATGTCGCCTAGACATCTACATTTTGTATCACAGATAGTCGTCTTCACAGTGTTTACTGTGTTTCATGATAGTTACACTATGGCGGTCGTGGAACAATTCTAGGTTTTTTTAATTGAATAAGGTTGACACAACATCAATGCGGTAATAGAACCGCTTCTATGGTCGGGAGGTTGATGGTCCATTTGTTAGATTGCGTTGCCTACCACAGAGTTCGCTTTTAACAGAGAAGTTGACATACATGTACACACGATTCTCCTGCTGCAGGAGTTTCTCTTATGTTGCACGGGAATAACATGACAGGGACCGAATTTTTCACGTCTTGTCTCTGGCAGACGGATCTGATGTTGCCCATTTAGTCCGAACTTGTTCTGTACTTGATAATGTGGAGTATTAGATAATGTACAGAGTGTGGTTTAATCACTTTCTGAATATGCTGCAGTTGTTTTCAGTGGTCACCATAATATTATAATATAACGTATATTATTGTGGATTTTATAGAGTCGGGTGTTGCGTGCATAGGTAGCCAAGTTTTTCAGCATTTGCTGAACAAATGAAGACAAATAAGTATGAGAGGTTTTTTGCGTGACTTAAATATGATTTGTAAAATACCCGGTTAAGGGTAATTGCACATGTCCATGTTGTGAGATTTCTAGAGACAATGGAATCGTGGGATAAAGAGAGAGAAGGAGAAATTCTTAATTATATCTCCTCTTCGTTTCCAACTATAGTCAATTAATCGTTGTTACTTACGAGAAAGTAAAGGAAGAGAGTTAAAGATAATAATACCAAATTCGGAAGATAGCTTGTACTTTACATCTTAGTTTCCAATTTTAATGATGGACGCTCAGTTGCACCGTTTAATATAAGAGAAATTATCGCGCGATTAGCGGAATGTGCAGCAGGTGTATATAATTCTTGACAATTCCGACAGAATATAGAACAATAACTGGCTCTGTAAAGGAAATTTAAGAGTAACTACTGTCCAAGGTGTAGGAGTAGTATATCTCTCGTTAGATTATTGATTTTTATACTTTATTATCAGGATAGTAGGAAATAAAAGATTAACCGTTATGGTCATTACTTAATTATTATTATTTATGCACATTTTATATGGAAAGTCGCCCTAGTATATATTATTAAAATTTACGTGCGTGAAGGACTGACTCTTACAATAGAAGATTCCAATAACTTATTTAATGACTATATGTTAAACACATCTACGCATCAAGTGACAATGACAGTTACCACAAGCAAGCGATGCAATCCAATTAAATTCCATTAAAATCTACAAATCAGATCTTATCTCCTCCTACAAGGTACATTTACTAATTTTAAGCAGTCGCTGATGTTAGTATAAAATGGTAAGGATATGGGTTTTTTTCGCTTCGATCCTGAGTTTGTATAGGACTAAGGGACAATTCTGAATTTCAAAAGTTGTCTAGCGCGGTCGTATTGTCTCTACTCTCGGCGATCGTTATCGTCTTGTTAACTCGTAAAACTTTCTCACATTTTTCAGTCTCGTGCAGAACCATACTGGTCAAAAATTACCAAGTTAGTATTATTAAATCACTTTCTTAAAGGGTAGTGAAAAAAGGGTCGCATTCCCAAGTTGTTCAAAATCAATTTCAAAGTAACCCTGACAGCCCTGCAAAGGGGGAGATAATCTCACGGAAATAAATGCGTCAAAAATATATAGAAGCGCTACGTCCGTCATTTAATGAAGTTTCTTTTATCTGCAAACATCTTACCGCCAACAGGATCCACAAATCTCTGCTCACGTGTTTTAGTCTCTAGTCTCTGAACCATAAGTTCAATGTGAGCTATTCTTCTGAGATCGCCCGTTTTCACGTTTATTCTTGTCGTCCGTCTGTTCCGTCCGCCATTTCTGTCAGGTGTAACTGTTTCACATATTTCGACTTTCTTCTCAAGAACCGCTGGGCCGAACTCAACCAAATTTAGGTACACATTCATCCTTTTTTAAGAGTACAAAAGGTGAGATATTTCAGTTTGTTCGAAATCTAGTCTCACACACAAGCCACTCATCAATAAGGGGATGAATAATCACAAAAATTGTAAAAAATGAGGAGAAAGCCTCAAGGTGGTATTTAAAAAATCTTCTTCTCAAAGAACCACATGGCCCAGAAAAAGCTTGAAAAATTTAATATGAAACACTTCGCTAGAGTAATATGTTGGAGATTTTCAATTCATTGCTTCCAATATACCTAAAAATCGATCCTCAGTTCCCCTTTAAGATGTGCGAGCGGTAACTCACTTGTAAGAAAGCGCCGTTAAATGGCACATCCAATAGACTGAATTCAATTAAATTATAATGATTATAATAGGAAAATTCTTTAAAAAGTCGTTAACACGTTCATATACGAACACAATTGTCTGGATAATAAGCCATGATAACTTATATGGAAGCTTCCTTAATAATTATGAGGAAGATTACAAGTTTGCTCAATAATTTCAATAACCCCCGGGTACTCTGCTATTGGTACATGATGGTTGAAGCCTACCAAGTAGGGGATCAAATTACATATGAGTTGGGAAATCTTTTTAAATAAAATCTGTTCTTCTTGAGAACTACTGGGCCAGGAAAGCTTCAAATTTATATGGTAGGTTACTCTGGGATTATAACGAGATTCAAGTTATTATTTCAAATCAATGGACCCCCAGGGATACGATTGTGATCCCAATACGTAGGTGCATCAATATTTATATATTACATATGAATTAGTATAGGGAAAAAAATTCTTTGCATATAAAATCTTCTCAACACATAACCAAACTGCAGGTAAAGTGAACTTTATATTTGGTAAATACTTTCTGATGATTCATAGAGGAGATTCAAGAGTTGTTCAAATCATACTCCCCCCTGTGTGATACGATGGCACCAATATGGGATTTCTCAGAGAGTTTACATATTGGAATATATAAGGATATAAATTCTGTTGTAAAATCTTTCTTCTGTACCACTGGCCATGAAAGCGGAATTATATGGATAAGCTTTTCCTGTATAGAGGAGACCCTCTCAAGTTGTTCAAATCTGACCCGGCGAGGTACGATGAGGGCCAATAGCGATCAAAGTTAAAAGATTAAATATATGGTGAAATCTTAAGAATTCGTTTCGTCAAGAATCACTGGACCAGGCAAAGCTGAAATTATAATATGTGAGAGCTTCACATGCTGAGATCATAATGGAAGAAGCTATAGTTTGTCTTCAAATCATCAGAACCCCCAGACAGGTATGATGGGAAAAACCTGGCACACAATAGGGGATCATCAAAGACTTTACATTTTGGCAAAATTATATTAAACAATTGTACTTGCTTTTCACCAAACTCAAAAAGACAACATTTAAGCTTCACCTGAAAAGTTAGTAGAATCACATTGTTGATCATGCCATCAATGATCCATTCGCAGTGATTGTCCCTTATGACGGCCCGAGGGCCCAACACACATCAGGAGATCAAAAAAGTTTTGCAATAAAATGGTTCTCCAGAAACCCCGGCGCCGAGTTTTAAGGAAACTCTGAAACATATCTTTTCGAAATCACCACTGCTGAGCCCAGGGTCACAGGTCACTCAGGTGAGCGAGTGGCTCACGATTGTGCTCTCTACGCTATAATTGAACGCCCTCTTCCTTCTGAGATAGTACGGAAGGTTTCCACCTAGTTTGCGCTTACAAATCATTTTCACCTCAACAGAAATGTCGGATAACGTGCATGAGATGGTCCCTCCTAATTAGGGATCCCTTTAAGTTAGCGTTTACCTTCCGTCTGACACATACAGGTGCGACCAGTTCTAACCTCATTCTTAATGCAGCGTAGAGCAGTATCTTAATGACTGCTTCTAAGTGTGACGGTGATACTATTACATTATAACTTTGAATGGTAAAGTGTCTTAGTTTATTTCAAAATTTTCACATGCATTAATCAATTTATGGCAAGCCCTTTTTTCCACTGGCATGTGGCACATCACTGCGTGGATACAACAAAATTACAGGGTCACTCAGATTTCTTGTCGAACCCAAGACAACATTCAGTGCTCTTATTGTGTTTTTAGCTGTTTTTATGCCCCCGGAATCTTCGATTTCGGGGGACCAGTATTAGGTTTTTTGGTCTTGCCGGATTTAGTCTGATTTGTCACTACGAAATAAGTAAGAGTTAATCATTTGGCCAAATACCCACACCGTCCTTGACTGGCAAAGTGAATTGGATAGTTTGACATATGTCACATGTGTGTTTCCATTTGATAAGAGCCTTTTAGCTGGTACACAAATAAATTAGTTTGACCTCACTGACGTTTGATAGTATTGCTTCCATCTAACTTTTTTCAAAAATCTTACTAAACATTGGCCAAAACTTTTGAAAATGGCAACGTGATGCCGGGACTCTCATAGTCTACACCATGTGTGCTTCCATTATAGTTAATAACAAGCCACCTTTTCATACTTGTGGTACCAATAAAGTGTTGGGACCTCCTGACGCTTCGACCTGTGAAGTTTACTCTAACTTTTCGTAAAACTTTAAACTATTTGTGCGATAACTTTTAAAATGGCACTCGAGTGATAGGACGTTGTCAATACTTACTACAATGTGTTTCCTTTATGCACAAGCCCTTTCAATAGGACCCCAACATCTGTCTCTTGACCTTCCTGACCTTGAAGTCTTTACCTACTTTATCAAAAACGTTAAACATTGGCCATAACATCTGAATGGCTAAGTGGTGACTTTCATTTATTACACATGTGTGTTCCTTGATACCAAGCCCCTTTTGACTAGTAGCCAACATTTTTTTGACCCTTCCCTGACCATGACTGCTTTGAAGTTTGTACGCCCTACATATATTCAAAACTTTTAACATTAAGGCCATAACTTTTGAATGGTATGTGAAAGATTTGATATTCACAATTGCATACTCCTTATTGGCTAAGCCCCTCTTCACTGCATGTGGGATATCCAGATGGCAATCTAGTGTTTCACAAACACATCTTTGTTACAATTAAGAACATAGATATTATCTGCAGTACAGAATGACATTCCCTTATGAAACTTAGCCGATTACTTTGCCATGTTTATTATCCAGCTAACATAGTCTTGTCTGAAGTTTTGAATCTTCAAATTCAATAATTACTTTCTTGTAGTGTATTGCAGTCAGTACTAACTGAAATTATCCGAGGATCTACCTCTACCGCTTCCTGCTTAAGCTTGCACAGGAGGTCTGTTAATTAGAGCCTCTTGATGCCTTTGGCCGATTAAGACAATGTCTGAACACAGGCACATCGTTTACTCCGACGACACGCCACCTTGTGGCTGGCCATCCTTATCCTTATATAATAACATCTATCTATAGGATTACATGTCTTCTATTGACTTATCTATAAGCTCATCCTGTACTTTATTCACATTTTATTACATTACTGTATCATGTGCTGATCTCATCTCCTCCTTCTCCTCTCTTTCTCC
>CAJDSM010143922.1:0-12352 GCA_903981925.1 Ostrea lurida | reverse complement strand
ATCAGCAGAAACTAATGCGTATTGACTTTTAAAAAGAATTAAAAGGGTAAAAAAATGGTACAGACCATAAAGCGTGCTACTACGCCTCCAAATCGTTCCGTTTCGGGTTTCGGCAAATCGTTCATCGTTCGTTCCCCCAAAGCGTTCAGCGTTCCGGGCAGACCGTTCATCGTTCGCGTCAAACCGTTCAGCGTTCCGTAACAAACCGTTCAGCGTTTCGTCCCAAACCGTCAAATCGTCACGTGCGGAAATCTATCCGTGCGAGAAGCGTTTCGTGCAGAAGCCAGCGCCCCTAAGAAACTGAAGGACATGAAAGTTTTTAAATTTTTGTTTTCATTTTTCATTTATAATTATAAATGGTCCCCTGAAAAATTTCCAGTGTTCAAATTGTTCAGTTACACATTAAAAGCGAGATAATCTTTGGTTATGTTAAACAAGGCCAGCGGCGGCAATTTTTGGTTTACAATAGAAATACCCTGTTAAAAACAAAATTGGATGGCGGGAAACACTAAAAACTATTTACTTATGTTCAGAAATGAACCTTGTTAATTGAAAAATCTGTTTTCTACGAAACGTTTTTACTAAAAAACAACAACAATACGGGTCTTGTGTTTTCTCAAGAAGAATTAGAACGACGCGGATATTTATCGATGTACAATGTATACACAAGTAATCCTGGTATTAACATGCACGTGGCGAGTTCACCTGTACCTGTCCTTGTCAAACAGAAGGATATCTAATCCACTGCTCAATTTAGATTATGTCTGCTCTGTCCAAACACTATCGAAGTGACAACTTATCGGAAAGGTATAGTTCTGCTCTAATCATGAGTTTCAACTATACATATTGCTATGCGATTGGGAATGATATACACAGACTTCGAACTAAAACTGAATTTGGATTGCGTTTTATCATACTTGTACACACATACATGCATCGAGTTAGCTGCAGATTTCCTCAAATACAACTGACACAGTCCTCTCTCTCTCTCTCTCTCCTCCTCTCTCTCTCTCTTCTCTCTCTCTCTCTCTTCTCTCTCATCTCTCTTCTTCTCTCCTCTCTCTCTCGCTCTCTCTCGTCCTTACCGTAAAAAAAAGATAGATACCTTAAACATCTGGTACCTCGCCCGACTCAAATATATTTTCACACCTTTTTTTGCTAGACGTCCAAGCTTAGGAAACTCTAGGAGAATCTAATTCTTCTTGTTGCGACAAACCCTTCGACATTGCATATGGATGAACAACAATGTTCCTTTTAAAACACCGCGCCGATCTAATTATATTTACCTAGAAATTAGCGGACACAAACGCTTCCAATCTGCGTGGATTTTACAATGAATTTAGAAACAGTAAGATGATGGAAAGAGTGTTTTTTTACACTTTTGAGAAAAAAAAAATATAACGACACGCACGATGTCTATAGCTATTTCTTTTGGAAAAATATTAAATTTTACTATCGTCTATGGAAAAAATAATATATATATATTTTACGTGGTAATTATCCAAAAATATAATTTTTCAGTTGGTACGGTGATTGGGTCGGTCGGCAACACTCTCGGAAAAACCAATCTCAAATACGTGATTATGATTTTTATCATAGATCTGAAGAGGTATTGGATATAATACTGACTGATCGTATAATCCAAATACACCACTGTGGTCCTTTGTGAATTCCCAATATACAGGTAACATATATTATATTTGGTGCTTATACTAAACGCTAGTAGAAACATTTATGATTATTGTAAGCATTACTGGCATACATGTTGTATATATCTAATGCATATTTTGTGAGATTTCGCATTATAAAATAGTAACACTTGCGAACAGTACGTCGGATATATGCATCCCTCTCCTTCCGCTTTTAACTGCTTTTCCAACAAGTCTTTATTTTTTTCATTTGATAATTAATTGGTAATTGGAAATAAAATAATGCCAAGTGTAACATAATATTATTCATTTTAATTGTATATCCATTAACTAGTATTCTTTCTCCAATTTTTTAATTATGAACATATGCGTTAAGTAAAGTATTTAGAATTTAATCGCACCCGTAAATTGACCTGACAACAAAGCGTACAGGCCACACCTACCATTTCATGTAACCATCACTTCACATCTACAAAGCGTGACAAGCCCCGCCTTGACCGTTTATTCAAAGCGTTTCGGTTTCGGGCAAAGCCGTTTTTCGTTTCCTTGTTTTTGAAGCGTTTCGTTCCCGTTCAGAACCGTTCACCGTTCCGGGCAGACCGTTCATCGTTCCGTGCAAACCGTTTCAGCGTTCGGTACAAACCGGTTCCCACGCGTTTCGTGCAAACGATTCAGCGTTTTCGTTCCGTGCAAGTGGGGTAAGTAGCACGCTTTAGGGTCTGTAAATTGTAAAATAAAATGATAAATTGTCGTTTTCGTGAAGTTTGTCTGCCCAGAGAATCTGATTAATTATAACGAATATACCAAGTTGCCTGATGATGTTTTCGATAAACGTCCGACTAACGTCCGAAGACGACGTTCAATAATGCTATACGGCCAGCAAGGTTACATTAAGAAAAAATACTATTGCTATTACCTTAGATATGTTGTATGAACGCTGTATTATGTTTTTCAAACTTCCTAAGTTTTATATGTACAATGTATGCTTGAAAACTTGAATGTCATTGTGGTTGTTAGTCATTTGAGAATTTTTAGTCGTTGAGGCCCTTGTAACTGCGTGGTGAGCACGCGCAAATAGCTTTCCGAACGAAGTTCAATACTAGGGGTCATTATGAATAGAATGGCGGTGCAAAATTCGAACTTTTTATCTCCTGGACAAGAATCAAACGTAGGAAACTATTTTTACTGAGTTTGGACTAAGAATAACAGTAAAAGAGCATATTGGTTAAACAATTTATTATTTCAATATTATCATATCTTACGATTTCAATGCATGTCTAGTGAAATTAAAAATATTGGATTTTTGTTACCAATATGCTTTAAGCTTTAAATAATGACAGTATAGTATCTGATATATTGCTGATGGACAATGATAGTAATGCCAAAAACCTTATTCGTATTGCAGCGTTCTACATATTATTGACTAATAAGAATTTCTAAAAGAAATTTTATCAATTGTTGTAATTGCGATGATGTACAGTCACAAATGTACTTTCTTGGCATATTATTTTGTTGTGCTTTGTATTATCATAGTAAATCTGCGACTTTCTTTTTTATGTGTTACCTTTTTTTATTTCTGTTTCTTTTTTTTTTTTTCCCCGCTATCCTTTTATGTGTTTTTTTTCTTCTTTTATTGTTTTATTTTTTTGTTTTGTTCGTTTTTTTTTTTTTTTTTTTTTTTTTTTTTTTTTTTTTCTCTTTTTTTTTTGTATTTTTTTTTTTTCTTTTTTTCTTTTTTTTTATTTTTTTTTTTTTTTTATTTTTGTTTTTCTTTTTTTTTTTTTTAACGTGCATGTCGCTGTCAATTCTTTTCTTTGTTTCGTTTGTTTTTCGATTGGCTTATTTTATTTTTTCTTTTTTCTGAGTCATTTTCTTTTTCGTACTCACTATCAAGTCACTGGATATTGTAAAGGCCTTGTGTATACAAATGAGACTTTAGCAGAATTGTAACTTCTTTTATGCCTTTAGATGCTTCCTTTCTTCATTTTGTTTAAAAATGAAATTAAATCATTCGAAATATCGAGTTATTTGTTTCTGGAAAAGTATCTACTCATTATGCATCGTTGTCAAGTCGCGTGACATAATGTCGAAATGTTTTTATTTATTTACTTATTTTATTTGCTTTACATTTTCTCTTTTTTTAAAATTGCAAATTGCTTACGAAAAGTTGTCTTTGAAGTGTTTGAAAAAATTATCAATAAATGTAGTGGCCTACTAGAATATATACTCGGACTCATGGTGGAGCATGGTATCTGTCGTAAGGCCTTTGTGCAAAGAAAGCAAGGTATGTGTTACTATTGGTGGAGCATCGCTTAAAAAGGAGTAAGCATCCCTGGTCCGACCGATCACACGCCGCCGTGAGCCTATTTTCTAGATTAGGCAAACGGGGCAGGCGGGCGTTACCGCCATCAAAACCAGTGGAATATGTTAGATAATATGCCTTTAAGAGTATGCAACTTGAATGAATGACAAATGTATCATGTGTATCATGCATCATGTGTGTGTATGTGTATGTGTGTGTTCCAAGCACCCCTTCAGATGCTGAAATGACTCAATATTCTGAATGAAAGATAAATTAAATTTTCTTGCTCACAGATACCATTTCATTAGATATAACAAAAAAGTTGATGTTGCAAGGTTATAACGAATCTCGTTTAAAGTCATAATTTCGCAAATTCTACGGTCGCTATAATTACCTTGTTTGCGATTACAAAGTATCACTAAGTCATATGTTGACTGCTTTGTTTTATACCCTTTGTTAGACTTCATTTTCCAACTAGATATGACCACGGGTAATCCCGCTTACTTTATTTCGACTAAGGGCCCACGGCGGGTATGACCGGTCAGCAGAGGATGTTTACTCCTCCATGGCACCTGATCCTACCTTCGCTTTTGTCGGAGGCCCGTTTTTCCCTACGCTCGATTTTGTATATGTTTTTGGATTATGATTACGTTTAACACGATGTTTACTTCGCCTTTTCGTATATACAGTGTTCAGTGCTGAAATATACATGTACGTACATCAAATGCCTCCGTAGACCTATATTCTTTGGTTGAGTGACCTTGTTTAATTTGGAAGAACATGATCAGCCCTTTGAGTGGCAAGGCTTGCATGAGAAATGCGTTTATGAAACACTTCATTGATGCACGTATTGGTGCAATTGACAATTAATGTTTAAATCAGTAACTGCTTGGTCCAGATAAAGCTGGAGTTAGGTAAATATTATAAAATTATGAGATTAAGAAGAATCATGCACATTTCATTTAAGATTAAATGCATGCGTGATAAATATATCAAAGAAGCAAAAGTGAGCGTAAGTATCGTGTAACCTTTTCTTTTATGGGATGGGTAGGCGGATGCAGTATTCTTGTATAACTAAATATAAGCATACATTGTATAAATGAATAAAACCGAGGTCACCAAATTTAATATTACAACCAACAAAACCAATATATCTTGTAGACCGAAATCTGCAAAATAAAATCGGCGAAACAAATTACTATCTTTAATAATATATCTATTTACTGATACATTATGGTCTGACAACCACCTTTCTCTGATGACAAATGATAAGTTTTATCGTATACCCATTGCCTCCTTTGATTCTATTGTTCATATTCACAGAATAACAAAACATGATAAGGCTCAGCGTCAATAATGTCACCATTCATTGTACTATAACCATAATATTACTGTATTATATTGTGGTTGGTACATAATCAGTCATTTTTCTACAGTGCATTTTCCAATGTCCGTGTATCATATATTGTAACATTTCTTTATATATGTGTTGATTTCGTTTATCTTCCCATCATCCCCAGTTAATTCTACCTAGGTTGATCATACATTCCTTCTTCAGTTTGCCCATGAGGGTTTCTTTCATCTTTCTGGACATGCAATTCGTCATAAGTTGTAGCAGAATGTGGTTGGAGAACCACATAATCCGTATTCGTTGCGTCAATATTAACATAGCTGACATCCGTGTCTTTGGAATCTAATTGATTGGTGTTTTGCTTCCCGTAATCTCCCTTTCTTCTGTGAATCAGAGCATGAAATTTTCAGAGTGCTTTATGAGGTGCAGATATAAATATGCATATATGTTTGTAAAACACATTTATATGATGTTAACTTTATGTACATGTATGTAATATGTAAAACATTATACCGTATATAGAAAACTGTTGCAGTTGCAAAGAATCCAATGAAAATGATGGTCACCACCAAGGGAATGACTATACGTAGAGTATTACTGGAGTCTAAAAATACAACCACCACTTGATATGTTTACTTATAGTACCTCTACCACTATAAAGCTCTAAGTAAATATCCGTATTTGATACGAAATAGGATATAAAAAGAAATACATTTCCCTCAATCGATGTACTATTTGAGGCTACTGTTGCTAGGAACTGTACTAGTACACAGTTAAATTTACATTAATTATGCAAATTTTCTTCCTTGTCGAATTTTTGCGAAAAATATTTTCTATAAAGTATTGATATGAAATTGAAACTTTACACTGTCCAAGATACTTTTCATCCTGGATTCATTATTTTTCTTTTGAGGACACCATTACAGAGATTGTCATTTCTGAATTCACTAGTGACTTAAGAAGATGTTTTGTGAATGTACACCACTCTACTTCAAATTGCTTTATTTTATCGAAAAAGGTTCTACGATTTGACTCTTATGATGCATAATGTGAACCCGGTTTGATTGAATATAGGTCACTAGTAAATTTTATAAAAAATATAAAGGTAATGGAAACAAATTCTAGTATACAAACTCATGTGCATACACTTGAATCAGATGAGAATCAGCAAACGAAAATGTAATGGCATCGTGCTATCTATATACAAAACCATTATCATATAAATAGGCGAAGTGTTAAACGTAATCACTAATCCAAAAGCAAAAAAAAAAAACAAAAAAAAAAAAACAACCAAAAAAAAAAAAAAAAAAACAAAAACAAAAAAACAAAACCCAACCCCCCCCCCCAAAAAACATATATAAGAAAGTTGAGTGTAGAAAAACGGACGTCCGACAAAAGCGAAGGCAGGATCAGGTACCATGAGGAGCAAGCATCCTCTGCTTGATCCGTAATTTTTTACGCTCAGAATTGCAACAGAATAAGCATTTAAGTCTAATGAATTACTTGTCAGTTACACCTTGTTGATTGGTGTAAACAACTGAAAAATTTCTGGAATAAGACGTCGTGGCATTGATGTATGTTTCTGAAGTATATATAACGTACTGTGTTGTTCCAGGTTCGTTTTTGGTTGTGGAGTGGTCTGCAATTACAGTACTAAAACCCTGAAATTCACAAAAAGTTTTGCTAAATAGACACTAGTATATACAATGTATGCTTAAAACGTGTTGACATTCATGGCTTGAAATCAGATTTATCTAAGATTAAAATATTAAATTTTGAATGTTAGGGGTACATTTTAAGCCATTGTCATACATATAACAATATACAAAAAGGCAAAGTTAACATTGTGTCAAACGTAATCATAAACCAAAAAACATATACAAAATCGAGTGTAGGGCAACACGGACCTCCGACAAAAGCGAAGGTAGGATCAGGTGCCATGGAGGAGTAAGCATCCTCTGCTGACCGGTCACACCCGCCGTGAGCCCTTAGTCGAAATAAAGTAAACGGGATTACCCGTAGTCAAATCTAGTAGGAAAATGACAGTCTAACAAAGGGTATGAAACAAATCAGTCAACATATGACTTAGTGATAATTTGTAATCGCAAACAAGGTCATTATAGCGACCGTAGAATTTGCGAAATGATGACTTTAAACGAGATTCGTTATAACCCTGCAACATCAACTTTTTTGTTAGTAGTTGGCCTCGCTTTAAAAAGTCCGCATACGCATCGCATGCTCTTGCGTATCGAATCAACTGGGAGATATACACACCATAAGCAGGTGATAGTGGTATATTACTACATAGAAAAGGAAAGTTGACGATTGCAAAGTCAAAGTCATCACGCTTATCATATAATGTAGTTGTCAGTCTGCCATTAGAGTCAATGTTAAGTAAAATATCCAAATATGAAGCAGATATGTCAGATTCTGTGGTGTCCTTTATGTCGAGTTCTTCGGGATATATCAAATGGACATAATTGTGAAAATGATGATTGTTAACTGATAGCACATCATATATAATGCAATGGTGGCTGCCTAATATTGGATGTAGTCTTCAATACATTATATTATGCCTGTATCAAAATTGCTTTTAATAGAGTCTAAAACATGTATGGTTTAATTCTCACATATGAGTTCTTATTTTTTTTTCTTTGAAAGAATATCATTTCCTGTTAGTTTATTATTTCTTTTCTCTTACTTCATATGTGTACAGTGTACATTCCACTTAATTGGTCGGTTTAAAATCATGTTAACGGAAATATCATACCTTTTCACAGTGGACAGTGTTTACTCTCTCTTCACAGTTGACAAGGTACCCACAGTCGTTACCAAAACATTTAACACATTGTATAAATGATTCTCTGTCTTTTTGGTTCAAAAGTACACCTGATGATTAAGAAAAAACACGTATTTCTTATTCAATTAACAATTCAATTCAGTTTCTTTCCAAAATGCATTATGAAAATATATGGCTGTTTGTTTATTTTCCGACCCGTTGAGCATTTTGCACTCTTATTGAGAAATCACAGTTGTAAGTGAAGTGAAGTAGCGCAAATTTAGACCTATATTTGTTTTGCGTCCAGGGCCGTAGCAGTGAGATCTAGAATTCTTTTACGTGCCAACGCATGCTGTGAAATACGACCTCCGTTTGTAAGTTTATTCAGAAAAGACTTGTGATTCTCATTTCCTAATACCAAGTATATGGTACTTTGTATACCTTTATTGTATATGCTAGTATACGTTCCGTTTAAAGCATATTTTTTTTTTCAAATTACAAGTTCATTCTGAACACAATTAAATCGTTTCTAGTGTTTCTCAACTCTCATTTTGTTTTAAACATGGTAATTTCTGTGAAGCAATCTTTATGTAAATAAAAATATGACACGAGCCTTGTTTACATAGCAAATAATTGTAAGTGCTGTATCTCACTTGAAACTCAACAAATGACGTTCAAATTTTTGCTGACCATTAGAAATACCATAAGTGAGCATTGTAAACATTAGCTCAAAACGTGTCCA
Source organism: Ostrea lurida (assembly GCA_903981925.1). Classification (NCBI taxonomy): domain Eukaryota; kingdom Metazoa; phylum Mollusca; class Bivalvia; order Ostreida; family Ostreidae; genus Ostrea; species Ostrea lurida. The sequence goes on along the minus strand of CAJDSM010143922.1, from coordinate 3,529 downwards.
TGCCCCTTTAAAATGTAATGATTTTTTTTATCTTTCGGGACAACGTATTTATCCAACTTTTAACTTACTACTATTTATACATTTATGAGATTAATTACTGTTTTGTACTTTTATTTTCAGTGTTCTGGTTTTTTTTTTATAACATAATGAATAACATTTTACGCAAATGAGCAGACTAGATAGCAGGATTGTTATCCATGTAAAGGCAAAGATAACAAACAGTGATCAATCTCGTAAGTCCCAAATAGAATCCAAAAACAAGAGTTGGGTAAACACGGACCCCTGGACACACCAGAGGTGGGATCAGGTGTGTAGGAGGAGTAAGCATCCCCTGTTGACCGGTCACACCTGCCGTGCGCCCATAATCTTGATCAGGTAAACGGAACAAGCCGTAGTCAAACCAGTGTGTGAAAGCTCAACAATGGCTATGAAACACGTCAGACAGCATTTGACTCAATGGTAGGCCATGTTGGTCAACTAAATTGTTATAACGATCGACCATAGCATTTACGAAACGCTGGCTTTAAACGGGACTGTTGAAACCCCAGCAACAAAAAACTTGTCTGTAAGTAGCCTGCTTCGATTCAAAAACTGATCATACGCAGAACAAGCTCATATTAACCAATGGAAAGGAGCAATTGATTGCATCATGTAAAGGCAAAGATAACGCATAATTATCAATCTTGCAAATCCCAAATAGAATTCAAAAACACGAGTTGGACAAATACGGACTCGTGGACACACCAGATGTCGATATCAGGGGCCGAGGAGGAATAAGCATCCCCTGTTGACCGGTCACACCTGCCGTGAGCCCATAGTCTTGATTAGGTAAATGGATCAATCCGTAGTGAAATCAGTGTGTGAAAAACGGCTTAAGGATGGTATAGGCTGAGTTTTTGATAACAACTGCGCAGGATGCTATCACTAAGTATTTACTGGTTCAATACAGACACCATCGGTGCAAACATATTATACATTTACATTTGAACCTTTTCCAGTTGCAAACTTTTGTGTCATTTCAAATTTTGAAAGGGTAAGCATTAACGACGTAGAGTACTCCATGCTTACCATTTTAGGGGAATGGAATATGATGTGGCAACCATTGGATATACTAGTAATACAATAATTTTTTTAAATGCCCAATACACAGCAATAACAAAAATTGCTGTTGACGTCATAGATATTAAAATTTAAAAGGTGAGTCTTTGAAATTGTCATTCAAAAGAATGAACATGAATGTTGCCCGTTCCAATTTAATATTTCATAGATGCTGATTGATTGAAAAAGTAGGTTTGCAACAAATATCTGTGGGAATTTAAAAAAAAAAACGTGTAGAGAAATATTTCCCGTCAAATAGGATAGCATTTATTCATTGATGACTCCCATCCCTGATGTGATTCTAAAACTTTATGAAATAAGAATATCAGTGTGAATACTATCATTTGTTCAATATTTGATTTATATGCGATAATACGTGGTGGAGGCTAGTTTACACTTTATGATACGAAAAAGTGTACAATCTCCCAGAAAAACAAAAGTGTGTACTACATATTTTCCTTGTTTAGTGAAAAAGAAGTAATAAAATTATTATCCACTTGCAGCTAGTTGTGCAGTGGGAATATAGCATCGATACTGTATGTCTGTATGTACGTGTATAAGATAATTTTATCGTTGTGGAAATGATTTATAACATGACTGCAACAAAATCATTAGAATATTTGATTCGATGGAAAGGTGAAGATAATGGCATCTCCCCCCCCCCCCAATCATATTACAGTTTTTAAACTTCCGATTGCAAAAGTTATTGAAAGAATATTTGCTTTAAAATTACCTTTGCACAGTTACAATTTATCAGAAATAAGTATGCAGTCATATAAGAGATGTAGTGATAAATATTTAATATTCTTTTATGATGTAAAAGGACCTTCCAATCACACACACACGTTCTTTGCTTATTTTGTATTTGTTAAAGAAATCGATCCTTTTACTTTGGTGTTCGCTTTGACTATGTAAAGACAAAAGAATGAACGCTGCACGAACGATAAATATATGGTGAGCGCAGGATGAGCGAACAATGAACGCTTTGTGATGGTGAAAGCAAGCGGCTGGTGGACTGTGATAGCAAAACTGTAAAGGGAGAGCAAACATGGATCGCATAGTGAACAAACGCGGAAATGTAGGTGTATGTCAGCTAGTAAAGGAGCATAATTCGTGGCCATGAGAATTGCAACAGACTGTTGAAAGGCCTGATTTCCAAAAGATTACGACAATATTGTAAATAAGAAACTTCGGCATTTCTATTGTATGAATTTCATGATTTTTTTGTTTGTTTTTGATTTTCAAATTATATCGGTACATATCATTGCATCTCGCTAATATAAACATAATAAAAAAAAACATTACAAGTGATGCCAAAAGGTAAAATTTGACAGATTTAAAAAAATCCAAGCAGATCAAATATCTTTCAAGATGAATCCGTGAAATATAGACCAATACACACTTTGCGAAAGTTACGTCAGTAATAGAATTGAAAGGAGATAAGCCAAAGGTCAATCGAGTCAAGTCCGAAATTATTTTTTATATCCTCCACAACGTGACAGAATAATTACAACGTGTATTTAATAGTGAAAATATTAGAATTTTTCCCAAATTAAACCCAATTTAACTGGTGCCACCTTGGGCGCATTATTTGTGAAGTTTACTTAAATTGATATAACAACCACCCACACACCAATGTCTATAATAAGATGTATAGATCAATTTGAATTACCAACTAAAAATAGGCTGTCCTTTATTGAATCAAAATCTGACATAAACAGAAACTTACAAGCAAAGATCATCGCGGCTCAGTAACGCTGTGACGTCGCTAAACTAGACTTCCCAAGCCTCTTTCTTTACTTTTTGACTAAACTACTAAGGAGAAACGCTTCGGATGTGGACTTTCTTAAAAAACTCTAAAAGAAAGCTTTTTGATCCAACCATAGAAAGGACTTCTATGCAAAAATTGCATGCACTCAAAACGTATGATTTCTCCACACTTTACAACAACGATCCTCACAGATAAATATAAAATCTAGGCTTTCTTTCAGATTATAGATATTGCTTTTAAACAAAACGAGCACTACTCCATTAAAAATACGAATTCTAAGATCCGCGTTATGGAAACAAGACACATATTTTGTTAGAAAACACTTGATTGCCCCACAAGTACTTCTGCAAGTAGATATGAAGCAGCATGCTTGAGATATAATATAATAGATTAATATTTTGTAGTCTTTGGAGACCAGGTCTTCAAACATCCGTAGGTATATTCCATATGGGTCACCTAATTGTGCCCCTTAATTGGCCAGACACTTTATGTTTTATATTCATAAAAAAGACTTTTGTTTGCGATTACGTAAAGTATCCCAACTAAAAAGTCATCCATGGTTGACTGATTTGTTTCCATACCAATAACTTAGATATAGCACTAGTATTACTCTTCTAGAGATTTGACTACGGGGTAAATACCGTTTACTTTATTTCGAGA
>CAJDSM010143914.1:0-13090 GCA_903981925.1 Ostrea lurida | reverse complement strand
GCAGGGAAAGCGTATTATGTATTAGAAGAGGAAAAATAGGAGAAGAAAATGCTATTTGAATAAAAGACAATCTAAAAATTAAAAAATTTTCTACTAAATTCAACTGCGTTATGTGTACACAGGTTGCTGCAAACTTTCTGAATAAAAGTCACATGAAAAATAAAATTCACTAAATCCAAATGCTTAAATTTGTTACACAGTAGGGCTATTACTATCTCTGTTCATTGACTTTTATTCTTAATTCCGCCAGAAACCCACAATCTTCTTAAAAGAGATAATTCATCAAAATTGAGTTCACCTAGTCTTACAGGTAAATAATACCCAGCTATAATCAGGACGAAAATTCAAGCGGAACCTTGGACCGTTTCCTTCTATACAGTACCATTGTCATTTATCAGATGTCATTGCAAATTTTGGGGATCTCTTTCTCTCTCTCTCTCTCTCTTTCTCTCTCTCCCTTCTCTCTCTCTATCTCTCTGCTCTCTCTTCCTCTCTCTCTCCTCTCAGTAATACAAATTGTCGACTTTTTTGGATATCTTTTCCCTTTCATGTTATTTTCCACCCTGCACCACCTGGTTTCGCATGATTGTTATAAGTAGTTCAAAACTTTTTACGTATTTTGTCTTTCTTCGTATATATTTATTAATTCACAGTAAGTGTCGCCAGGACATATTGCGATAATTAGCCACAATACGATTTAAATGTAGCGTGATATGCTTATTTGTCTTAACATCTTATCTGGCTGACAGTTGTTTTACTCGCCAAGGTCGCAGATGCTCATACATCATGGCAGCTTAAAATATCCGAGAAAAATATGCATGTCGCAAATCTAAATTCCATGCCGTTCAAACTTGAAACTAAGTAAAGATATCTAATCAAAAATACATTTATTCAATCCTTTTCAATGTACAAAAGAATATAAGACTACAATGTTACAAGTTCTGAATTAACAACTATATCGTTAACAACAAACCTTTCTTATTTAAAAATTTAGAAAAGACAAGTGGATACACAAATTTGCTGTTTATGCAAAACCAGCGCGTAGCTCCATATACGCAGATGTACGCAGGCTGCGTACACATCGTTTGTGGGGGAAAAAATCAAAAACCACCTCGAAAACGAGAGAGAGTAGAAGAGAGAGAGAGAGAGAGAGAGAGAGAGAGAGAGAGAGAGAGAGAGACGGAAGAGAGAGAGAGAAGACGAGAAGACGAGAGGAGAGCCAATTCAAGAGAAGATATATATGATCCTGTGCCTTGTCTCAAAAATAAAGCTATGCGTTAAGATATTTTCGAGTTTATAAATTACTTAAGGATCGTGATGGTCCATCAATCAAATTTTACGTCTTTTGATTCCAAACCACCATCCCCGAAGCCATAAACACTGCAGTCCCGAAAAACCAGTTTCGTAAACACACCAGACATGTTTAACTTTCATGTAGGAATACGAATATGAGAAAAGGCCCTATTACAAAGTCTATGGGAAAATTAGACGATTCCACTCTCTCATATACCCCCTTATCAATACTAACGAGGAACTATAGTACTTAAACCGGAAAAGTAGACAGACACAATCGTACAAATACAAAATCAGCCGAAATACACACTGTTGCCTGAATTTAGTGTTATAGAACACTAAAAAAAATTATTTTGTAAAAAGTTTTGTTTTTGAGCAGCGAGATTTTCACGAATACCCCTTGTAGACACCAAATTACGGTTAATCTTTATGTAAATCCAGAGCTTCCGGGGGCTTCGCCCCGCCTGAGCCCCACCAGGCTTCGCCCACCCACTGGGGCCTCAAGGCGCCCCCAGACCCCCTGGCCGTACTTTGAACGTGCACTTCTTTTTTATTCTGGCTACGCGCCTGCAAAAGTAGTGAAGAAACTCATATCATCTGCTTTGTGATGTCCAAAGGGTAAAAGAACTTTGTAACTTCAATCATTACTTTATGCTATGCAAAAGACTATTAAACATTGCACTAGATAACAATCTTTCATTTTTGTATTAATGTTCTAAGGAAATTAACTTTATTCTGTTAATCATAAATCATATATATTACAGGGAAAAGATGTCGACAAGAAAGTGATCATTCAGGAACTGGCAGAGCTGATGCTCAAAACACATATAACTCCACTTAAGTATACTGCAAACTCAACAAGGCAAATATAATGAATTTATAAATCAGTGGAACACCTGCTTTTCCTCTTGGACAGACCACTGACTTGGCAAATTATACTTACTCTATTTACACTGTGCAATGATCAACACAACCTTGTCATGATAATACTGTTTAAAAATTAAAAAATAAAAAAGCTTGCTCTCTCCTCTCTCTCTCTCTCTCTCTCTCTCTCGTCTCTCTCTCTCTCGTCGCTCTCTCTCTCTCTCTCTCTCTCTCTCTTCTCTTTACAACCACCCTTTTTCTGTCTTCCCCTTCTCTTTAATACCATTGCATTAACGTTGAAGTATGATTACTGTTGATTGCATTTGTAGTTTGAATCGTTGTTTGGTGTCTCAATAAATACTATCAAACTAAAAAAAATACATTTAGTGTAATTTTAGGCCTTACGAGAAGAAATTTTGCTTAGAAAATCAAAAGTGTAAAACATGCGATGTTCCTTTAAGTAAGGTTCCTGTATGACGTAGAGCTATTTATTCTTCTTTCATTGATAACTTCAAGGATGATAATTATTCTAGCCATTTCCATTGTAAATTTCAATGTAGTTGATTTGAATTGATTGATTATTTAATGTTTAACGTCCCACTCGAGAATATTTCACGCATAGGAGACGTTTCACCACTGCCGTGATGGCGGCAAAATTTAGGCCTAGATGCTCAGACCTTTGAGCAGGAGGGTCATCGTTTATCATGCCACAGTAACGACGAAAAGTGACCCCGTAAAATATTGACCGGGAAGGTCATATTCTCAGTACGTATAAAAATGACCCATTTTGGTTTGTAGAATACTGGAATGACTTCGTAGAAATCATTGTCCTCGGGTCATTAATCTCCGTGTGGGTTGTAGAAAAATGACCCCGTAGAATTAGCTGATCTCTGCATGTTTACATAGCTCTATATTTACTGGTTCCGGGTTGTAAAACTTATTTTCTTTTAGGGCGGATGTAGGAGTGGGTGGGGTGGGCAAATCCCATTGCTTCGGAACATTATTTGAATATGGAATTTCCTTCGTTTCAGCTCACCCAAATTAAACCTGTTGTTTCTAAACCCAGTGGTGCTTGAAAAAGAAAAAAAAAAAAAACGAAATGACCTACCCTATGGTTTGAATTTCTATTGATTATCTCCCTTTAGGAAACATAACCTTCATTTGAAATAAAATGAACTTCTCCTCGTACCTACACTGCGCAGTCTTTGTCTGCTCACCCGCTGGTGAATCAACTCATTGATGCAATCTCAAATCCTATGAATAGACGAGCAACATAAACCCCATAAGCATCTGCTGTTGACGGAGGAGTAAGAACCCCCCCCCCCCATCGACCGGTCACGACCCGCTGTTAGCCCACCATCTTCATGAAGGTGAACGGAGTAAATTCGTTAGTGAAGAACGGTTTAACAATTGCAATGAAAAAGATCCACAAAGACCTTGTGAGAGGCTGCATTTGTAAGTTAGATTGTGGTTATGAACTATAAAATAGCAAAATGCTGATTTTAACGAGACTGTTGAAAATTCCTACAACATCAAATTTCATCTCGATTAAAACTGAGCATATGCAGGACATGGTTTCTGTGTATCCAATCAGTTGTGAAACAAAAGGCACCATATTGCAGAGGATTATGGGATGATTCGTCACATAAATATAATACACCTGAATTGACGTAAATTAGGTCGCTTGCTAGCTTTTATATTTCACCGTGAGATCGCTCCCACTCATATCAACCGAAAATATCCGTGATTCTACTTCTAAAGCATTGTGCGTTACAATTGCGCCAGTGACGGCGCTCAATGCCTGTGAACACTGAGACAGAATGTATTGTATTCAAATACTCTAAGTAAAAATGTGTAGCCTCTTCTGTGCCAAAAAAATGTTATATACGGTAGAAATTCAACATTTTCATTACTTACCACTGTATATACCACCGAGTCACTTGATTTCTAAGAATTTACCTCGGTATATCCGGCTCAGTTCGGTTCACCCTGATTAGCGTCAAAATCAAGAATGCTACCAAATCTAGAGTGCTTCCGAATGCTAGGTTCCACAATACATCTGCTAACTTCTTACGAAGTGGGAGGGCATAAGTTACGGAATGTGTGAATATATAGCTTTCTGAGACAGCATCGCCCCAGCCTCGTCCTGGGAGTCCGCTCTGCCAAAATTTAGTCTTATATCGTCCCACCCCCCCCCTGGAGAAAATGCTATGGCTCCAGGTCTAATGTTGCCTTACATTCTCGCAGGGAAGTACTTACAAAGAACAGGGAGTCCTTCAAGGGAGCCACATACAGTTCAGCTATTTTAGCTTCACGCGCCCCTTGGATGGGGAATTGGCCGCAATAAATCCACTAAATCCCCAGTTATACATAATTCTGTCCTAGTATCCACCACGAGCTCTGCACGTAGGTCCTACCCCGTAAGTTGCGTTGTATATCTCGTTGGGTGTCTCACCTGGCCAGTGGTGATACAGCAATCGCCTTCCTCTTGATACTCATCCTAGGGCATTTCCCTCTCCCGACCCACTTCATTCCCTGGTTTCTTCAGTTTCCACTCCTTGGGTGATTAAGCTTTATCTAAACCTCTAAGTTGCTACCAGCCTACCACAATCGATCCATTATCCTCGCTACTGTCGCTCAGAAAAGTGGTGCCATAAAACGCCACACGCCTGACTTCCTCCGGGCCCTGGTTTCACGTGTCCTGTGGTGTCTGTTTGTATGAACGATTGCCTTTGCGCCTCCATGCGACAATACACAGTCTTTCCTAAGGAGCCCACCACCAGGTGAGTGTCTGGCAGCGAGAAGGCTTTTTCTGACTGAATGGGGTTCCCTGTGTATCAGAACGCATGACATTTGAATTTCGCCCTTTAAATTCAACTAGCTTCTGGTCACTTAATACAAATTTGGGAGAGGTCCGATCTGAAGCAAGGTGGTTGATGGGAACATTTACAGTCCCTCAAGCAGCTTTTACAATGCGCTGTATTCTATCCAACAACTCTCCGAAAATGTTCCTTGCGTCCAGGTCGGGAGAAGGTCCCTTAACGCTATCCCCCACTTGGTGTTTCTTTAGCTTGATGGACAACTGTCGGCGAGAATGCTGGAATACAGCATTCTGATTCAACTGAGCTGTTTTGGACCAAGTTCGGCTGCTCGCTCCAGAGCATAAAGACCGCAACACGGTTCTCGTCTCAAATAATACAACTGTATCAATGTTTGGGGATTAAAACATAGGTAGAGTCAGGAATGCCCGAGTTGCCAAGAGTGAGCATGTTCTCTGTCCACTCTTTCATAGTCTCACTACTTGATGGGTGCCGCTTCAGTTAAGCTGCGTGAGCTATGTTTGTGTTTGAGATTCATACCTTCTCTCCAATTATCCCCACATTGTCGTCCCAAGACTGAGTTGGATTGAGATCTGTCCGAGTAGCAGCGTGTTGTAATAGTCCTGGTGGCTCCTTCCGGAGAGAAGCATAAAGTGAGTCATGTTGCTCATCTTCCGTCCACTGGTGACTGTGGACCAGCTCACAAAGTTCACCAAGAACGATTTTCCCACTTGCCATGTCATCTTCATTTCAAATCCTTCTATCTGACTCAGCAGAGAAAACATAGGTGGCGCTTGCCTGTGTGGTAGCTCGGCATATGTTTAGGAGGGCAGCGCTTACCGAGGAAACTGTCAAGTGCCGTTGCTCTCTCAGCCTAAAGGAAATCCGTGTGTCCCTTCCTATCCTTACGAATGGGCAGGCGAGCAAAGGGAGTTTACTAGGGGCATTACCATGATATTCTGCGGTTCCGCCACAGTACTGGGTAGAAACTACTGTAGACATGATGGATCCACTATATCCCTAGTGGTGTCGAAGAATCAAATGCATGGTTTCTTTAGCATGGAACCGGAAATATCTATTCCTTAAAACTTGAAGGTTAGTTACCAAACCCGACCTAGGAGCAATCACCCCCAAACCCAACGACAGGTACGTCGCACTATGGGAACATGAAGTAAGGATAAAACCTACAGGGCATAGGATGTTCTGGAACTCACCCTTTACTCCAGGCGTACCTAACATCCGCCGCACCTGAAAGAGTACGTGGGTCTCACATACCACCTGAGAGCCCTGTCGAAAACACAAGTAGCCTGATGACCGCCGTCCCTGCGGGAGTCTTGAGTGACCAAAATCCAATGATCAAAAAGCAATAATGGTTTGAGACTTGTCGTGCAAAATGTAAATGTGTTAAAGCGAGCACCAGTTAGCTGTAAGCACTATGCAATGTGAAGAATTGTAAACCAGAGAGTAAATGGCTTTTTAATCATTTCTAATATGATAGTTAACTGACCTTTATGATCATTACACCTGTTTATGATGCAAAGTATATTTTTAATGCTTAGATTTCAAGATTTTCCAAATGGCCCCATTGAATCTTGAGGATTTTTTTTTTCGTCAAAAATTGATGTGTGATGTGAAAATGTCCATCGTGTTGTTAAAATACCCAGTATTTCTTTTTAACTTGATCAAAATCACTTTAAATCATCAAAATAGTGCACTTTTTATGATTTGGTATATACGCGTCTTCAAAAATGGCCGCCGTTCCCCGCCCATTTTGGATTTACGGGTTGGTTCCACTTCTGAAAATGTTTGTAGATATCTAAGATACCACCCATGCCAAATTTCAATGCTTTTATCACCTTTTAGCAATTCTTGCCAAAAAAAATTGCCACAATCGCTGGACGTAGAAAAACATTCCAGTGTACGAGTTAAGAACACGAACAGGAGAAGGTAGGAATAGAACATGTACACCGGGATCTTTTTACTACCAATTTGGATATATCTTAGAGGGACAAACACCAGGGTATTAGACAGCAGACTACAAAGAAGCACGACCAATGTTCCAAGCCGAGAAGACAGAAAAGAAATCAATTCCAGAAGTACTGGTCACACATGACTCATCGATCATCACAGGAAGACCATTTTGCTAGTTACTGGCTTTCAGACTTCAACCAGTCTCGACGAGGAGCAGTATACTATTCAAAGATATATTTCAATTACAGAAGCGCTTCGATAGGAGGATAAACTACTAGCGAAACTTCAACAGTGTAGAGGAAGTAGGTAGTGAAATTGACGAACACTGGTGTTGAGGAAGATGAGGATATGATGATGATATGAGGAGGAGGAGGAGGAGGAGGAGGAGGAGGAGGAGGAGGAAGAACAAAGAAACGGGATATGCCGAGAGATTTGCAAGGATCCGACGGACTGCCAAACTGGGTTACATCAGGAGAGATTTGTATCAAATCGGCAGTTATACCAGACTGGGAGAAAAGAGGCAGATTTTGCATTAAAAGGCAATGAAGATGATTAATAGCGGAATGTTTCAACCCTCGAAAAAACCATTGTCAATGAATGAACACAAAGCAAAATCCCTATATCAATCAAAAAAATACTCATCCCATGGCCGAATTAACGAATAGGGAAAAAAAAAAAATCAGTTCCAAAATTTTTTTTTATTGGGGGGGGGGGGTCAAATCATGTGTACGCCTACAGAGCGCTTGTGTTCATAAACTTTGCCATCAGTATGCTATAGGCGTATATCCACGTTAACTTTGCAAAGTTATGAAAAAGCGCCTGTGCGTACGCCACTAACCTACTTTGCCAGCTCGGTCAATGACATACTATCGGGACATTATACCTTCTCTTGACATTTTGGGGAAAAAGAGCCTGTTTGATTTCATTTTCTTTTTTCGGTTTTGTTTACCGGAGAGGAGTGAGATGAATGTCTGTTGTCGTATCATTTATTTTGCAATTCACATTTGTAGTTTCACTTTTACGAAAGATTTCTCGCTTCTTGTTAAATCTGGGTTGCACGGTTCGCATTGGTACATGTATGCATTCGAATTTCCTCCGTCGAGAAATGTTCCAAAGTTCTCCTTTCAGTTCATAATTTGTCGTCTTGAATAGGCCTAAGTTATCTCCAAGAAGAGTACATGATCTGTAGTTTAATAGAAACACCCAAGACACGGCAAGTTAATTAGGTATTAAATTAAGCAAAATGATATTTGTAAAAAAAATCAAGTGAAAATCTGAGAGTGATACATCATATAGGTAGGTATATTTGGGAGTCAGGCAGTGTAAAACCAACGGGTGTGTTATACACTGCGGAATGGTATAGTTCTTTCCAAATCACAGAATTCTTTTGCCCTAATTTGACTGTTTGTTTTTTACTGGGTACAAAGCTGGTCTAAGAGGATGTCGGAGAGCAGCATATTTTGACACGTTCCTCCAGCGCCCTTCAGGACATGGAATAGTGACTGTGGTAGTGCAACAGAATGGGCAGCTTATTGTGCATCAAGTACTACAAAAGCCGTACAAAAAGTGACCAACGCCCGTACAAAAAGGGAGCAAAAACCGTACAAAAGGAGGCAACGCGCATACAAAAAGGTAAGGCGCATAAGCTGTACAAAAAGGTGAGCCAACGCCGTACAAAAAGGGGAGCCAACCCGTACAAAACAAGGTGACCAAAGCCGGTACAAAAGGTAAGGCAAGCCGTTAACAAAAAGGTGAGCCAAAGCCGTACCAAAAAAGGTGAGCCAAAGCCGTACAAAGAAGGGGAAGCCAACGCCCGTACAAAAAGTGAGCCAACGCCGAACAAAAAAGAGGGAGCCAAAGCCGTACAAAAAGGGGAGCCAGAGCGTACAAAAAGGTGAGCCAATGCCGTGACAAAAGGGAGCCAAAAAGCCGTGACTAAAAGGGGAGACCAAAGCCGTATTACAAAAAAGGTAAGCAAAGCTGTACAAAAAGGTGAGCCAAAGCCGTACAGAAAAGGTGAGCCCAAGCGCTACAACGAAAGGTGAGCCAAGCCCGTACAAAAAGGGGCCAAAGCCTACAAAAAGTGAGCCAAAGCACGTACCAAAAAGGTAAGCAAAGCTGCCTACAAAAAAGGTGAGGCAAAGAAAGGATGTGAAGGAAATTTCTATTCATTGGATCTACAAAAAACCATGTATTTCCTTTAGAGAGAGACAGGGCTGTAGCCTAGCATTCCACTTCTTCTTCGCAAACGCCTATGTTTTTGATTCTGGAAAACTGTAAATGTTGGAACGGAAACGTTTACACTTGGATTGACTTTTCAACTAAATATGTCGGATTTACATAACAGCTGTATTATCAATTTAATTCACCATTAATACATGCATCTGTTCCACTTCTCAATGAGAATATGATGATTATTGTTTAGTTTTTCGATCCCGTTGACAATATTTCACTCCATATTGAGACATCACCGATTGCCAGTGAAGGCTGCCAAATTAACCTATGCTTAGCACTCATGGCCTTAGCAAGTGAAGCTCTTTCACAGAACATTGTTTGCCGCACATGCTGCGACCACCGGGGACTCTGTTTTTTAAGGTCATATCGCAAAAGACCCGTTATTCAAACTTATAAATGCTGACCTCTTGACGAAAGAAGCAATCACGAACTGAGTTTAACGTTTTTTGTTTGATGTGGCCAGGTGTGAGCAACAGGCTCGAACGCACGACCTCCCGATCACGAGGTGAGAGTTCTACCACTGACCACCATACCGTCTTGAAAAGAGAATAAGAGAACATTATTGTTAACTTACTTTGAAAATAGTTCAAAGATCGCGTTATATATAGGGTCCTTTTGCTAGTTGCAGACAGTAACATGATATAAAGAATCTTGTCTAAATTCTGATGTTGAAGCATGTATGGTTCTAATCGTTCTATTGTCTTTTACCGTGGACAGCACTTCTTGTTACAAACTGCATGTTGTGGATTTCTTTGAAAATCATGTAGATGCCAATGACTAGGGTTGACCAGTTTAGCTTGCATCAACTTCTCGATTCTATTATTGCATGGATTTTTGCAATTGACAATTATTTTTCCACCTTTGACATAGGTTAATGCACGCATCTGTCACAAGGAAAGCAACTCTTTACAAGTTTGCTGTTAATACACTTTTCCGTCCAGCAGGTTGAGTTATGGAGGACTGTACCTGCTCCCCCACTTTTCGAAAATGGACCATTGGTTTTTGTTTATTTTGTAATGGCAAATGAAAAATTTTAGGGGCACTATCCCCAAGCAGTCATGTTGTAGACAGATATAATACTGTGGAATCATCATTGTTTCGTGGGGGACCACTGTTTGTGGATTTTGTGGTCACTCTTCACAGGTGTAAATTCCGACTGGCGGTATGAGGAGATTTTGCTGAAGCTAAGGTGAAATTTTTTTCTATATCAATATTTGCTGTAATGAAAGCCGCCATTGATACAGCGCTTTAGATTCATTTTTATTATAAAAGCAATTTATCAATGTGTCACAAGCAAGTTTCAGCGTTTAGTGTTCATTATGATAGCATCTAGGTCTCTACTAACTGTAAGATTCTTCTTGGAGTATCGTTTCTGGACATTTGGCAAGACATCTTTGGCTTTTTTTTGATACAAACTTTCATGATTCAAAGGGAAAACTAATTTGCCATTACTAAACTTAAGCTAATTTTCACTATCTAATGGAAATTATTTTTGAGTACACAAAAGCGACAGGCGCTTGGTTATTAACTTCTCAAACTTTCTTAGATTTACAACAACACACTCTGCCAGTTTATGAACCCAAGCACCTGAGCACCAAAGCAGATCAAAAGAAATATCGTAAATTAGGCCTAATTGAGGACGCACCCAAGCTAATGGATACACTATTGGTGCAATCCCATGCGCGCAGGGATTTTTTAAGGGCCATTTTGGGTCCGAAAAATTTTTTCCGGGCCCCCTTTTTCCCCCTTTCCCAAAAACTGCTTAATTTTTCCGCAAGTCAGATCCCAATACTATAATTAGGAGAAGGGAGAAAGTATTTTTAATAAAAAAAAATATTCCCAGTGTGAATGTATACCTAAGGAATTAAGGAGTTATGGGAATGATGATTAAGGGAAATAGATGAAAATTTAGGTAAGGGTAAAGAAAATAAGATGTAAATAAGGCAATATAATGTTTGATATCATTTAAACTATTTACGATAAAAACTAATTGTTTCCCAATTTACTGAAATATGCGACAATTTTTCCAATTCGAAAAGCCACAGACCCTTTTAAAAATGTAGAAAAAATCCTGGCGAGTGAACAATAGATCAAGTCAAGCTGTTCCAAAACTTTTATGTTGTTACCTTAAAATCACAGCGCACGAAGCTTTATTTACGATATATCTAGTAAAAGGGCGATAACTCGTACCTCATTTTCGATTGCAAGAACAATAACCGCTGCTTCCGGTGTGTTTAGCGTGGTAAAATTTGACATCGTTGATAATAAAGTGACTACTAAAAAAAATTAACAACAATTTTTTTGGGGGGTGAGATATTGTTACCCGCGCGTGAGGTCGTGAGATTGCTTCAAAAAGGGTGAGTCTCACCCCAAAAGGGTGAGATATCACATGTATGTTCTTACCCACGATTTTACATCCCATTGAACTTTTGATCTATATAAATATTATGCCGTTTGCATTATTTATCAATTACCCATGAAATTAAGTCCCCACGAACCAGCAAATTTTTGGTTCCTCACGAACATTGGCCCCCATGAATTAAAATGATTCCACAGTATTTCCAATTTTGTTATTAATATAAATTATAAATTACTTTAATTTGTGTCTTGCTTTTGCAGCCAGCTGGTTACCCAGAGGTCAACATTTCCGGCGGTGGATCAAGCAGTTTAACTCACCGTGAAAATGCCAAATCTGCCTTCCTTCCTCACGACGAAACTGTGTGGAAACGGGCTCTTCATGCCTGGTAAGGCCGTTTATAAATGGTTATACTGTAGATTCCTTATTTTACGTGAGAACTTAATATCGCAAAGTGACTCGTAGTAGTGAAGTCGCTGTCGATCAGGAATGTATTACATATATTATAGCAATATGAAAATAAACTTAAAAAGGTGAGTTTAATTCTATTTATCAAGTGATGCTTCTTGTGAAATTACACGATAATAAATTCCTTGCATATAAGAATCTGCACTATCTCAAATAATGGCTACATCATTGTTATACAGTCCCTGAAACGTTCTACTTTACCATTTTTCCGTGCGGTCAGTCGTTTTCATTCATTATTCAGCGTGCGGTCACCGTACGTTTCAGTGACTGTATCTATAGGATGAGTTATTTAGACCACATGAATCTCCCTGATGTAGATCCGATAAAAGGACTCTTCCCAATTGGCAAAATTTTTCCAATTTGAAAACAAATAAATCCCATTTTGATACTGTGTTAGGGAAGTACATTCAACTTTGGATACTGATTGTATAGATGTTTATTAACATTCAAATGAAAGAAAAATAATTTCCTATACAGGTATGAAATGGGAACCCCAGGTGTGTTTGAAGAAATTGTCAACAGCAACCAGGATGGTAAGTGTACAGTGTATCCTTCCTCGTTAGATGTCAAAAACAGCCTCAATTACATTTTGTCCATCTCTGCTTTAATTTTCCTGTTGTAGTCAGCACTGTTGATTTTCCTGTTGTAAGTTTCAGTACTTTATTTTCCTGTTGTAGTTCCAGTGACTTTGATTTTCCTGTTGTAGTTTCCAGTACTTTCGATTTCCCTGTTGTAGTTCGCAGTATTTTGTTGATTTTCCTGTTGTAGTTTCCAGTACTTTGATTTTCCTGTTGTAGTTCCAGTACTTTCTGTACTTCGATTTTTTTGTTGTAGTGCCAGTACTATCAGTACTCTCATTTTTCTGTTGTAGTCCCAGAATGGGTGGGTGTGGCTGCCAAGAAGACCTTGACCTTTGTCCGATGGGCGAATTCTCTACATGGATCTATCTTTCCTCACCTCTCTGTACGTAAACGTTATTTTGATTCTATTTTGCTAATTTTTATATGTCATTTTAGTTTTTTCAAATTATATGATTTGAAGTACATGTACATACTTTTTAGGGCCCTGCATGAAATGCGGGTGC
>CAJDSM010143869.1:0-19692 GCA_903981925.1 Ostrea lurida | reverse complement strand
GCTCTATCATATCCCCACGGGTTCTTCTGTATAGAGTTAAAAAAAATATTTTTCCTTCCTGTTCATAAATTGGGGGAAAAGGGAGGGGGTCCGTTCGTCCTTCAACTCACCTGTTCATTCAAGACTGCTTTCATACAATTCACTATTAATTATCACCAAAAGAGTAGAGCGGCGGAAAAAGGAGGGGGGGGGGGGTCACAAATTGATATANNNGATATATCATATATTTTCTAAAACGTGAATTATATATCAATTGCTTGGAATGTCCATTGTGACTATGAACAATATGCCATCTTCAAATTTTGTCTTACATCGCCCTTTATAAGGAATTCATGGGATGGCCCCTATAATTCAACATACATCGTATATATTTTTTAAAGCTAAATATATTTTGTTAAACATTGCATGTACAACAAAAAGTGTACATTATTATGCAAGGCGTAATCAACCATATGAAGTTTTAGGGGCTACCCCCCCCCCCCAATAAAAAGAGGAGCTAGCGAAAAGTATTTTCAAAAATCTAAAACTCTAAAGAGAAGTTGTCAAGTAAAGCAAAATTGCTTGTTTGAACTAACAAAATACCTCATATTAAACTATTTTAAAGATATTATTTTAATGATATGCCCCTTTCAAATCTTGTTGATACATGTACATTTTCCCTACGAAATGACCGCTGTGAAATGGCTGAAATATTGCCATTTGAAACGGCTTTAAAAAAAATTATTTCAATCACTCATCCCTACGAAATCTTACCTTTCTCATCACATATTTGTTGCTCACAACAATTGTGTTGTATTTTTATTGTGTGAATGATTTGTTATTGTGTGTATTAATTTGGACATTAAGATTGATCCCGAGAAGTATGAAGCTATTTTCTTCATCACTTTTTATAACCTCTGTGGAACATCGCAATCTGGGATCGCCGGGAGTACTAGATTTACCGTCCTCCACTGTGTAAACAAAACATGGCGGCAAGCACGAATACTGCGAAAATCAACGTCGCAGATGCATTGAAAGAATTCGATGGCTCTAAAGAGGAAGCAAAACTTAAGTTGGCTTTTAAACAACTACAACCCAACGACTTTTGTAACTTCGTTGTTGAGTCTTGCAATGGATTGAAACCAGGTTCGTTTACAAAAGCGGATGTTGTCATTCGGGCTCTGTACGAGGAGAGTTTTAACAGAGAAGCCTGGGAGGTAGGAGCGATTGGTGAAATTGAACAGCCTCGTTATACCATTGTTTCCTTTGACCAGCTATTCCACGTAGATTTGATCGAGAAACTAGCAGATAATGGGATATGCGATCTGAAAGACGAGTATAAGCCAACATTTTTGGCTATTTTGACGTATTTGCGCAGTAAGTTTTTAAGATGTGTTAGGCCAAAAATAAATAATAGTTTGTTTCCCCAAACCCGACCCTATCAGGTTGAGTGTGGGTAGGTAGGTAGGTAAAATATTTTATTGGGGGGGGGTGAATTGTTTTTGGTTGGTACCGTAATGTGTAAAAAGGAGAATATAACACCTAGGGCGTATCCAAGCGTCATTCCCCTGGCAGATATATTAAATAAAAACTCAAGCGTTTTCACCTATGCTGAATACAAAAAAGCGCTTTGAAAGAAAGCTGTCCTTTCTCGTATTTCACTCCATCCTTTCATTGGGAGCCACCACCTTAGGATTTAGATAAAAAAAAATCCTCAACAAAAATTTGGCAATAAAAATGTTTCGGTTGCAGCAATTTTTTGGGTCTGTCGGGATTGGGGAAACAAAACAGAATTTTAATTTAGGCCTTAAAGCCAGACGTCTCCATCACTTTTTGACGATGCTACCGTTTTCAGGCGAGTGCAGCTCGAATGTGCATCTTCGGGAAATGATCAGGTTCAATCACAGGGTCGTCACGAATTGACCCTTCTATAGAATAGACGGTATGTCACTTTTATTTTAAGACAAAAAGGTTTGGACGAGCACCTGTGGTTCAGTGAGGCAAACAAAATTAATATGTGTGTAAACTGTTTTACGGACGCAAAATAAAAAGGTAGATGGGGAAGCTGAAATACATATTTTATTCAGGCCTAAGCAATATTTATTTCTGTATCAAGATAGTACATTGAATGGGAAGTCGGCATAGGGCTCTGTATTGGCTAAACAAATTCAATAGATATGATATTAAATTTAACAATACACGATATACTTCATAATTGTGGTTATATGTTTTTATGACCCTATTGAAATGAAATTAAATTTTAAACAGTGTAAACTTTCAATGCCAAGGCGTTGTCGTCTTTGAGGGGAATCAGAAACAGAGGAAGGCGAGACTCGCTTGCAATTACTGGCGGAACATTTGTTCTGTCACCGCTTGTGGTCCAGGACAGGCAGTACTACTGACAACAGAGGGAATGGTTCAAGTCACTTGGACAACAGAGGAATGGTCAGTCACTGGACAACAGAGGAATGTCAGTCACTGGGGACAAACAGAGGAAACGGTCAGTCACTGGGCAACAGAGGGAACGGCTCAGTCACTGGACCACAGAGGGAACGGTCAGCCAACAGTGTCAAGTTGTCCATGTGACCAGCAGACTGTAAAGGCGGTCATGAAAGACGGTATGTACAGCATTAGGTAAATTTACATTTGTTGCTAGAATTGTTCAAAATTTTGTTAGACCACCTGAGATTGCTCAGGTAATGTGTTACATAATATCTGGATGATGTGCGCTTATGAGGGTTAGAAGATGATTATTTTATTCACTTGGTCATTTATAAAATATTTACTTATATAATAAATGCTTGGCTTTCTTTGCTGGTTTAATCGAGTGATGAAGGCTCTAGCATGGCAGAAAAAAAGTTCATAATCTGGGTAAGGTGGAAGAATTTTTCTCGCCATGCTAAGCTGCCGTTCATCACTCGATAAACCAGCACAGAAAGGATGTTATTAGGGCCCCCGCATCGACGATGTGGCGCCCTATAGTTTTCACATCTCCCTTCCGTCCGTCCGGTCAACCAATTTTTCGTTGTGATGTTGATTAACTCCAAAAATGTTTATATACAGTTTTGAAAACTTTGCACATTTGTACGTCTACAATTAAGAGGCCACAAGTGTTTAAATTCTGGGTTCCGCCTGCCATTCGGTTTCGTGGTCAAGTCAACATTTTCGTTTTATTGCAATAACTCGAAGTTGTGATCAAAAACTTTTTACTACTGTTTGAAACTTTCCCACTTACGATAAGAGCAGAGTTATTAAAGTTTCTGGGTTCAACAGTACACTGTCTGTCGGTCCGTCTGTCTGTCAACATTTTTGTTGTTGATGCGATAACTCAAAAAGTTTTTTCATACAGTTTTGAAACTTTGCACAAATTGTACCGTACAATAAGTGGCACATGTGCTATACATTCTGGGTTCACAGCACCTTTCTGACTGCTATGTCACACTATTGTTGTGGTGAACTTTTTTTTATGAAATGTTTAATTCTGTGTGATTAAATTAATACGGGATTATGATAATTCACAATTTAATATAGTTTCACAAATAACCAGTACTAAAACATTACTATATCAAATGACAGATTGTTGCTTCCCTTCGATAGCCCTCGGCGGGGCTCTTTGCTGACCATGTCAGTTTCTTATTTTTGGTGTCGCCTGCCGTGTTTAGCGGAGGCACATATTAGGGATCACTTAGTCATGCTGCGGCGGGGCCGTCACAGGAATTTTCTGTCACATTTTCTCAGAAAACCTCAAACCAGCTTTCTGATACTTGGCACAGAGCATCAGTATGGACAACTGTATCGTGTTAACCGCAGTTTCTAATCTGTTAACTGGCATGTTTCCAAACCTTCCTGTTTTGCACACACCGACTCGATATATCTGTTTAAGCATGAATAATTTCAGTTACATATGTTTCAGGAACCTACCACATCTCCCGCCAGCGTGTACGATATTTATCATCGCCGCACAGAGCATCAGTTATAGAGATCTGTAATTGTGTAACACAGTTTTCAATCTGCCGCCATTGTCGAACTTCCTGTTAACACGCAGATGGAATATGTCTTACTGGCCAACATGATTCTAAATTTACTGCGCTAATCTTTTTCTCAGGAGACCCACTGATTTCCGAGCCAGCTCCTGATATGCACGTATGCATGTAACCACTTGTAACACATTCCTCGTAGTCGCTATGCCCCACTTTCTTGTTTGACACACTTAGCCATATTGTCATGGCTAAAGTATGTCTTGATTATCACATTTTCTTTCTCGGTACGCCAACCACCAGGTCGCTTCCTGAATATTTGGCACACAGATAATACGCATCTACATTATGTGAATGACACGGTTGCTATTGTTTCCTCATATTCCCTCACATCTCCGCTTGGGCCGCTGGAATGAGCTTAATTTTTTAATCGAATCAATATGTGTTGATTACATAGATAAGAAAATACCATACTAATTACAAAAGCCTAAGTAGTCTGAGTCTTCATGAAAGTTCATCATACCTGAATTCAATGTCGTATTATTTCAGATGCATCTCCATGGCATTCTACAATTTACATCTCATCTCCATCTATAAAATATCTGTCATTGGTAACTTGAAGAA
Source organism: Ostrea lurida (assembly GCA_903981925.1). Lineage (NCBI taxonomy): Eukaryota > Metazoa > Mollusca > Bivalvia > Ostreida > Ostreidae > Ostrea > Ostrea lurida. Next base: position 15,112 of record CAJDSM010143869.1, on the reverse strand, counting down.
TGAATTCTGACAACCAGAGCCATACATAATGCTTTCTGCCGATGTTACTTATTAATATCCGATACACGCAGTGATTTCAAATGAAATGATATAGGCAGGCGACACATGTCTTCCCGGAGAACTTACACTAAGTTTCTTTCAAAGTGCCAAAAATTTGAGTTCGGCGGATCCATAATAACATGTACAACACCATAATTTCAAATAACATTTATGGTTCGCTACCAATGCGCGACCTATTACGATGCTGGTTTACGCTCATTTTTCTGGGCCATGACCAAGGTCACTAGTTTTTGCGTATTTACTTGCACATCCCATTCTTATAATTTTTGGCACTAGTTTGTATTTTTAATGCCGCATTAAAAACGCACTATTATGCATACTATGCTGTCATCTGTCTGTCCATCTGTCCTCCTTGATCACTTTGTCTTCGCAAACTCTTCCTAAAAACCCTTGTTGCGGGATTTTTATGAAACTTGGTACACGGTTAGACTCACAGATTGGAGATGTGCGATATTACAAGGGAATTTAACTGCAGTTGTTTTTAAAAAGTTAGGCGCCCTTGGACTTAGGTTTTTCTATTGCCAAAATTGTTTGTCTCGCAATCTTCCTCCTTAATGTAAAGGCAAAAGAAACGAACAGTGATCAATCTCGTAAGTCCTAAATATAATTACAAAAACAAGAGTGGGCAATCACGGACCCCGGACACAACAGAGGTGGGATCAAGGGCCTAGGAGGAGTAAGCACCCCTGTTGACCGGTCACACCCGCCCGTGAGCCCATAGTTTGATCAGGTAAACGGAACAGTCCGTAGTCAAATCCAGTGTGTGAAAAACGGCCTTAACAATGGTTATGAAACACATCAGACAGCATTTGGACTCAATGATAGGTTCATATTGTAAAACTTAAAAATTGTTTATAACGACCATAGAATATTACAAAATGCTGCCTTTTTAAACGTGATGTTTGAAACCCCTGCAAACAACAAACTGTCTGTAAGTAGCTTGCCTTCGATTCAAAAACTGATATACGCAGAACAAGCTTCTTGCGTATCGAATAAGTTGAGGAGACATACAACACCATATGGCAAGGTGATGATGGAATATTGCTACACAAATTGGGAAGTTGACCGATGGCCGGGGGCATTATTAGGTTACCCTGTATCCGTACATTCTGTCCATTTCCGTCCTTCCGTCATCATTTGGGTTTCCGTTCATTATCTCTGGCAACGGTTGCACAACATTTCAACTCAAATTTGCGGTATATGGATTACGTCACAGGGAATATGCAGGTCAACTTCGAAGTTTGGTTCATGGTCCCGATGATTTTTGACAGAGTTAGCCTTCTTGAACTTAGAAAAAAATCAGAATTTTTTCGTTTCCGTTCATTTTTTCTCGCAACGGTTGCACACATTCAACTCAAATTTGGTATATGGATATTACACAGAAATATTGCAGGTCAAGGTTCGAAGTTGGTCATGGTCCGATGATTTTTGACAGAGTTAGCCCCCTTAGAAACTTAGAAAAAAAATCAGAAATTTTTCGTTTCCGTTCCCATTATCCTCTGGCACGGGTGCCACACATTCAACTCAAATTTGGTATATGGTACGTCACAGGAATATTGCAGGTCAACGTTCGAAGTTGGTCATGGTCCGATGATTTTTGACAGAGTTAGCCCCCTTGAACTTAAGAAAAAAATCAGAAATTTTCGTTTCCGTTCATTATCTCTGCCAACGATGTGCACCACATTCAACTCAAATTTTGGTATATGGATACTCCACAGTTCATGCATGGTGAAAAAACTTTCAATTTCACCCTTACGAATTTCCTTCATTAGACTTCACTGTAGGGCGGGGCATTTCGTGTCGCCACCGACACATCTAGTTCCTATTTGAATTGTAGGGTCAAAAGGTTAAACGGTCAAAAACACACTGGACAATGTAAAAGTGCCAATGTGATTTTGGGCTGTAGAGCATATACTTCAATCTAGAATCACCATGTCATACAATTGAACTGTCCAAGGAGTCAAAAGATGTTTCCTATTGAATTTGGGCGTTTAAAAAGTCAAAGGTCAAAGCTCTCTGGACATAAAGTGTTTGCAATATGATTTCCATCTCAAATTTCTATGAACAGTTAACAATTACCCTTCAGGAGATGGGTAAGCGGGGGGTATCCTAGTAAGCATTGCTTCACAGTAACCTCTTGTTTTTTACAGATTCTTTATTACAATTTGTTTTTTACACGTTCTTCGTGCAATTGTCTTTTTTCTTAGTCTTGTTTACAATTGTATTTTAAAGATTATATACAATTTTGTCTTTTATAGGTTCCCCTACAATTGCCCATGGACATGGGGATATTATTCTTGAATGACAACATAGCATATCTGTTATTCCAAAACCCTCAAACATGTGGATGTGAAGGAAACCAACCAAAGCATAGGAACTGTGATTATTATGGAGATCTACACGCTGAGAGGGTCCTCCACCTTTCAAACACCGCACGTAACCATGATCAAGCTTTAGATTAACGGACACAACGGACACAAAATTCCTGACGATTGTTAGCAGAAGACCATAACCAATTGCGTTTGTTCGTCAGAATACTAACAGTGAATTGTCGGGATGGTTAATTCCGACGTTTGCATGACTGGAGAGGATGTATACTGTTTATCTTTGATTATCCTAAACATGATGTTATTGCCTGCAGTGTGGATTCCGAACTTCCGTTATGGGACACAGGAATATTTCTAGTATCGATTCCATGTTAAAATCTGGATTTTTTAAACTTTACAATTCACAGCCAAAAAATGTTGGAGATATTATGAGGTGGAAAAGTCAAACTTTCATGTGTCATGTAAAGAAAAAAAGCTGAGAACTTACAGGAACATCAACCCCCAGTCATATTTCTAATGTCCAATTTGATATCGAGTGAAGCATTTCATAAAAAAAGTGTTTTTGTGCAAATATCGTCGATTTGGGAAAAGAGCAGTTAAAAAGGAAATTAGAAGCTTGCCACCCTTTGCCTACCTTGTTCATTGTAATGATTCGTTAAAACGTCAGAAGGTTATTGACTGTGATTCTAATTTCATTGTGAACGGTATTATTGTGATTTTAAATTTGTGGAAGACTTAGAGGGATGCATTTTATCATTATTAAGCATATGACTTCATACTACTCAAGTCTTTCTTTTTTGTTGTGATTACAATTAAAAATGCTTCTTAGAAACTCCTTGAAATCTTTAACCTGGTGCGTGTACGGTTATTACCTCTCGCAACTAGTTGCGGAGGGATATAAGCATTCGCTGCCGTGCGTCTTGTGTGTGTGTCCGAGACCTTGTGAACAAGATAGAAAGCAAGGCATTAATCAGAGAATCATCAAACCTTTCCACAAATGTTGCCCATGAAGGAGAGGATGAATCCTATTGATTTTCAAGGTCAAAGGTCAAGGTCATTACTAACTTATTGCCAAAAATACGTTGTGAACAAGATAGAAAGCAGGGGCATTCATCAGAGAATCATCAAAACCTTTCACAAAATGTTACCATTTTGAGAGAGGTGAAAAACTCTATTGATTTTCAAGGTCAATGGTCAAAGTCAAAGATCACTATTGGACTATTGCCAAAAATCCTTGTGACAGATAAGCAAAGGCCATTCTTTCATGAGAATCATCAAAACCTTCACAAATGTAACCCTATTGAAGAGAGGGTGAACTCGTATTGATTCATGTCAAAGGTCAAGGTCACTATTGACTTTGTCATAAATCCTTGTGAAACAGGATAGAAATAAAGGCATTCATCAGAGAATCATCAAAACCTTCATAAAGATTGCCCATTAGAGAGGGTGAACCCTATTGGATTTTCAAGGTGAGGTCACTATTGGCTGTTGTTTAAAAATCTAGGAGCCATTAGGTCCTATTTACATGTTTAAGGAATGAGTTTTTTCCGATGTCAAATTTGCTTTCAACACATCGACTACTCAAATGAATTAAACTCCAGTTCGTCGAAATGAATTTCCCACGGCAAATAGTTCTTTGAATTCCGAAAACACTAGGTCGACTATTGAAATTTCTAACGTCACATGGTGTTGTGAACGTCATAGTTGCTTCAGGCCAAAGTTGCATCATGTACATGATTCATAGACATTGCAAGTTTATGCTGTTTAGGATAAAGGCAGTCGGTAAGATATATTCGTTACATGGTTTGTAGCTGACATAGTATGGTTTATACATGGTCAGTATATATAGAATTTACTCCGCTCTAGGCCCATATGGAATTTACTGACCATGTATAAACCATATTAGGTCAACTACAAACCATGTAAATAATATTATAGCTAAGGCATCTGTCAAATACATTTATCCTTGCGTGTAGGGGAATAAGTTTTGTTCAAATGAAGTCATGACTAGATAAGTACAAATGGGCAAAAATAGGGTGTGGACTTTAAAAAAATCTTCCTCTCAAGAACCACTTGGCCAGTTTAATCAAACAAAGAACACAATGCGATGGTGAGGAGGAATTCAAGTTTGTTCAAATTGAGGAATGTTGCTTTGCGAAAGAAGACATAATCATGAAATGGCAAAATGAGTTGGGCATTTAAAAGTCTCCCATGAACCACTGGACCGGAAATGTCGAAATTGCATGAAATCTTCCTGACATAGTGCACTATTCAAGATTCATAAAATCAAGGCCTCTAGTATAGGGATAGGACAGGACCACAATAGAAGATCAAAGTTTTACGTGCAAATGTATAGAGAAATCGTGTGAAAATCTCAAAAACAACCGGACCAGCTGATGAATGGATTTTAGGTTAAAAGCGACATGATAGTGCAACCAATTATAGGTAAAGTACCATAAATTTATAACTATGTTTAGCACTCAGGGCTGTAGGGGTAAGGGTTCTGTAATTCGACAACGCCGGTCGTAACACATGACCTCTGTTATTAAGGTCATATCCAAAAGATCCAAGATTATCACTTCTAAACGTCATGGAGCCATCACTGCATACACGTATTAGGTTTGACGCGGCCATGGAAAGTGCGGGACCTCAAGTTGCAAACTGAACGCTCTAACCACTGAGCTACAATAGCAAATACATGTATCGTATGTTGATTCATTACATATGTCTTTTTATTATTAAAAAATAGTTTTCACTTGCCTTTAATCGATTCCTCTAAAACAGAGTTTGGTGTTAAAATTCAAAAAGTTTACTTTGCCAAGCCTGATTAATCGTCTTTTCGTTACTCTATCAATTTCAGCAAATCAGTATAGGTAAAGAGAGACCACCTTCACATGCTTGTTACTTTGCAATGAATATTATTCATGATTTACACAACCTTAAACTCCCAGCCAACGTGATGAAATACATTAATATAAAGAGATATGGACTGACGATGGAAACTACGCGAACTTCAACAATCTCTCGATCAGCCTGGCCTATACATCCTGAAAGATACCCCAATCAGCCAGGTTTGCCGATAAGTTACGCCTTATTTTATCGTGATTGTGAACGTCGCCAATGCCCCACAACGTAGACATTTGTCGAATTCCATCTTATACAATGTGCTGAGAAACATTGGTTTCAAAATATTTCACATGGCATTAATCCTTTTTAATTCTTCGCAGATATACTATCTCCAGAGAGAGAGAGGTGAGATGATGAGAGATGAGGAGAGAGAGAAAGAGAAGCCACGGGAGGGGAGGGAAGGATTGGGTGGGGGAGGGAGGACGCGGCGAGGCTAGGGCGTGCTGGGCTGTGGAGCACAGGCAGCGGACGCCGGAGAGCGAGAGAGGGGAGAGGGGGCGAAAGAGGAGAGGGAGGCGTGCCGAAAGAGAGAAGAGATTACGAGATGAGAAGATGGCACCATCAGTATGCTGCGCTCCACAAATTTGTTGGATTTGTTTTTATACACATATTATTAAGCGGAAAAATCACGCTGAATGTCCGAAATCTTAATACAGCCGAGGATTGATTTCCAACGTATGATTTCGCAGGTAAGCTGACTGGCAATATATTCAATTTCAGAGGAACATATGAATTATTTCTTATTTCAAAACATTTTGTATTTTTACAACACGCGCTGCTATCACGTATTATAGTGTCTTGTAGAATATTCAGGATAAAATACCGGCAAAAGTATATAATATCCTTGGAAAAACGAGGGGGTTGATTTCCTATTCCGTTCGGAGCTCGGGCAGCAGAAGAAAGACCGATATATAAAAACCTTATTACGAAAAGAGTATAGCATTAAGATACAGTTTGCTTAAATTTTGTGCTGGCGTATAGTATAAACACACCCCGAACTGTGTTTGTTTCTTCAATTCAGGCACAAAGGGGAGGGTGGGGGGGTAGGAGGTTGCACTTCGTTTTGGACAATTTTGAAGGAAATCGGCTCAGTTTTTTCAGCAAGTTTGTTAATTATATTGATTTCGTTTTGAAAGAATCCTACATAACCTCAAAAGTACTTTTTTTCTTTTAAAAGAAAAATAAAATTCTACTATTCGCTTATGTGTAGATTTTTAAAAAATTATTTATTGTGGTCAAGTCCATCGTGGCTCTTTTGACCAGGTTTTATTCCGTCTTCGGCAATGACATATTTGTTATCGTACCCATGGAAAACGTAACTCACAATCTCGCTGAAAAAATCACCATTTCTGATAAAATAAATATTATGCTATTCCATGTTCTACTCATTTTGGACTTTTTAGAATTGCTTTGACAATGTATATCAATCCACGTTCCGTTATACTATCGGAAAGCCTAATTAATATCAGTAAAAAAAAAAAAATCTACCTCCTACATCCTCGTTAAATTACGACGAAAAGATCTCGTATTACAGATCAATATCTCGGAATTACGAATAATATCTTCTAACTAACGAAGATCTTGTCTCGTAATACGAGATAATAAGCTACCTATTGAGATATAGTGTATTGAAACGCTGGAGTTCTACAATTAAGTATTTAGGTTTCGAAATGTCCAATGTAGAAACACAAATATGGAAACTATGGACCATGGGAGAAGAACCGGCCAGTTGTTGGGACAAATTATGGTACCCCAGTGTGACGTATTGTTGTCGAGCCATAGAACTCCAGAAGAAGCTCGATGTAGTCTGAGTATCTGATGCGGCAATCCTTTTAAAAAGTAAAGAGGTAATTTTCTGATAAGATATTACGCTTGGGTTGTGATAATACTGCAAATAAAAGCGAATTTACACTCTCACTCAGGAGGTGAAAATCTGTCAGGGTTTTAGATATCAGGAGGCAAGACCTTCTGGTTGCGGAAAAATCAGCGACATTTTGCTTAGTTTGAGGGAAAAACTCCCCCAAAAAAGTAGAGACCAGGAACATAGTTCATTAAATGTAAATTTGGACTTTCCAATTTGGTCAAATTTATCCTCATTTTTAAATAAGCTGAGGCAAAAAAGGTTGGTTTACCTCACATTTGCTTGCAAAAATTGAAATTTGTGGGTCTGTGAAAGGAGATTATTGATCCACAAATTTTAAATTTTTCTCATTTGGGTGGAAATTGTTAAGCGAAAATTGGGGGAAATACCTGTTTTGCAGCACTGGGAATGGGGCCCTATTTCATCCCGTCTAACAACCCTAAAAATCTAAGTTGGGTGTAAATAATGATCGTTGGAGTGTTTGTGCTAAAACAAAATAAGATGACAAAAACGGATTCGATCAAATGAGAGTCACTGTATAGAACCAACACAATGAGATATTATATGTTGGTATTGTCAAATAGTGTTGTGCCAGTATGGAAATACGCCACATTCGGAGAGGCGCACTGAAATATGTTATGGTTGAATTACTTTTAAAATTTCATTATCAGATGATAATGAGATAGAATTTTGAAGAAAAAGGAATTTAAAAATATTTCAATTGCGCTAATTACATTGCAGTGTTAGTGTTATTAAAGTATATATATCAGCCCTTACCAAAGAGAGTAGAAGGTGTTTGTATTCACATACTTAGTATCGTTGAAACACTTCATATCTATTCCTCAATAAATCACCAACATTGGGATGGACCGTCCGAACCGGGGATAGTGGGGTCAATTACCCCCTTGTCCCCCTGTCAAAAATTTTGAACAAGAGATTAGAGGGAAACCACATACACTCTGAAACAGGAAATATCAGCAATAATTTGGTTTCTGTCCATTCACGGGTGACATCTTCTCCTAACCCCACCTTTTGAATTTCATTTTAAGTTTTTGCCATCAAGTTATTTAAAAAAGCTATTTCAAAAATATATTGGTATTTGGACAGTACTAGTCAGACCAGAAAATACTGGTGAAATAGATTACCAAAATATATAGCAGAAGTGTTCATTTACCGTGCACAGTTGATCAAGACTCTAGGCCTAAGAAAACAGTTTGCAACAATGACTGTTTTTGATTTAAATATTAACATTTCTGTTCTTTTACAGCAAATAAAGACCAAATCGATCGATCAGCTTCAAACTGGCATGGCCTGGAATAGAATCGACATGCGAAGAGTGAATATGTCACTGAGGACAAAATATGGCCGTTAAGGTTCATTAATTTAAATCATATACAGGTACCAATTTTATGCACCGGTATTGCACATTTCGACAAATTATTCTCTTCCAGTGAATGCTCAAAACCCGAAAGTGTTGGAAAACCCGAAAACATGAAAGTAAAACGTATTAAAAGTGATCAATATATGCTAAAGCAAAGATAGATGACATTGATTCAATCTTGTAAGGTCCCAAAATAGAATATAAAAACAGAGAGTTGGTCAAAGACGGACCCTGGACACACCAGAGGGATCGGGTGCATTAGGAGGAGTAAACAATCCCTTGGTGGTGACCGGTCACAACCCGCCGTGAGCCCATAGTCTTGATCAGGTAAAAACGGAGCAATCCGCTAGTCAAAATCAGTGTATGAAAAACGGCCCGTCCGTAACAATGGCTATGAAAACACAGCAGACAGGCATTTGATCAATGGTAGTCCAGTACTGGTAGAATTGAATTGTTATGACCGGACCATAGATGTTACGAAATGCATGCCTTTAAGACGTGAAACTGTTGAACCCCTGCAACAAACAACTTGTATGTAGGGTAGCTTGCCTAATAACCGTTCATCTCCAAAGGAAAAAAATGAAATTATGAATTATTTTCAGCCTTGTAGTGCTAAATGAAACTTTCCTGCACTCCGCCATTACACAGGACCGTGTTGGTTTGTGGATTTGTGGGAGCAACGGCTTATATCACTCAAAGACTTCGTCAACAACGGAAAGACATGCTCTTTTGTACAAGTAAGTTACTATATTAGAGTTATCCGCCGTGACCAAGGTTACTGTTGTATTTTTGCATTTTTCATCATAAACATTATTTATTTCAAGGTTACAAGAACACTCCTTTCTGAAGGGAACTTGCATTTAGTGAGTAAAACGAAGCACCATACGGGATAACTTCCAGAATATTGTATATCTTTTGGCGTGTTTAAATAAAACCCGGCAGGTAAAAGGATCGTTTTTCAAGCCATTTGCAGTTGCACCAAAGCTGTTCAGTGTAGAGGTTGGCGAATGCCAAAATAACCTGGCTCCAGTTTTCACTAAGCTATCGCACGCACTCTTTGCGATATGAAGATCTAACTTCAGACAGTAATAAGATATATGCTATACCTTCCAATGCCTGCTTATGCATACAATGAGAGTCCCCACGATGCTCCAAATGGTTCAATTGCTTCGTTACTGATATGGTTTGATGATCTGCTTTATATTTATCTATAAACAAAGGAATCTGTGAGCGTCACTGAAGATCACCCCGATTCTTACGGTAAATTAAAGCTGCGCTCGAGGGATTTTTTCACTTTGGTTAAGTTTTAGTTATCAAGTGGCTGTGATATGCAGTGAGGCAAAGACAAGGTGCAGAGCGAATTATGCTCATTTCACAAAAAGACTGAAAATAATTCGCAGAAAACTCCAAAATATGACGAGTCATAAACAGGAGGAGTGTAACATGTGAAAAGGTGCGTGATTTCGAGTAAAGGCACGGATAGGAACTCTAGATGAAAGTGAAGCTATCCAAATATCAAGTGGCTTGAGATATGTATTTCAGAGAAAAAATGTAACAAAAAATATCTACATTAAGACTACCAAATATTTGACAGCACAATGAACAGTCAATTGACATTGCGGAAAGGTCTGAGTTTCCGGAGTAAGGCGCAGTATGGATCTCAGATCGAAGTGAGATATACTTAAGAAATTACAAGTGGCTGTGATCAATGCCAGTCTCCTAGAGAATACACATGTAACAGACAAAAATAGTCTTATTATTACATTTAAAGGGACATGACACGTGACTTGTGTGAGACTAAAATAGTTCAAATTTAATAGAATTGCCAATTTTGATGTTTAAAATGACACTTAATCCAATTTATTTCTAGTGGTCAGCAAAAAATTTGAAAGTCAGTTTTGTTGAGGAACAAGTTAAGATGCAACACCCACAAATCTGTACAGTAGCTATGTAAACAAGGCGCGAGCCTGGTTGTGATACATATTATACAAAAAGATTGCTTTCGTAGACAAAATTATCATGCTTTCAAAACAATTATGAGATGTGAGAAACAACTAGACATGGTTTATTTTGTGTTTAGAAATTAACACCATTTGGAAACAAATCTGCCTTTAAATGAAACGTTCTTAATAGCATATTTCAATATATGTGAGCAAAATCATGGCTCGGGCCTTGTTTAGAAAACAAAGGAATTGTAAGTTTAGATATCTCACTTGGAAAGTCATGGTACATCATGACGTTAAAATTTTTCCTGACCATTTAGAAATACTCTTAGTAAGCATTTGATAAGCATGTAAAATGTGGCAATCTAAAATTTTGAAGCATTTTTTACTTCAAAACGTGATCACATGGCCACCTTTAAGGACTCCAAACATACTTGACCCGTCACGTGAAATCAGAAAGAGTTGACATGCGAAAGGTATGATTCAGTAAGCCAGAGTATGTGAACCTGCTAGAGATGCTGCAATTTAATATCAAATATCAAAGTGGCTTGTACAATTAGATATCAGTCCAGAGAAAAGTGTGACGCACATACTTTGTTCCTCAGACGGACTCCATCTCGACAATAAGTCACTTAACAGGAAGTTGCACATGCAAAGTGTGAATTCGGTAGCGCGGTATGGGATTCCTAGATGATTGATATACCAAATTATGAAGTGGCGTGGTATTGCATTTCAGAGAAACATGCACGAAACAATATTTGTTTCGGACGGACGGTGGCAAGGACGAGACAGGAGCTAACAGCTATATCCCCCCTTCGCATCTCGGAGCCCCCCAGCGGCGGAGGCTATAAATCTCATTATGTGTTTAGATTTGGTACACGAGTAGATGACATTGGTGTACAAGTTGGAGTTTAAAATAAAAGCAAAGATTGGGAACGAAAATTCAAGTGAAATCCCAATCTCGGAAGATCCTTAATAGTTGAATAATACTAAAAACAGAGTTGCGGCAATCACGACCCTGGGACACACCATGAGGAGTGGGATGGTCAGGATGAGACCCTAGACAGAGTCCTAGCCATCCCCCTTGTTGACCCCGTTCACACCCGCCGTGAGCCCATAGTCATTGATCAGGAGAGATGATGTGGATACTTCAAAATAATTGCAATATGAGGCTGAAATGAACGGCAAACATCGGACTCTTCATTGCCACAGTAGGTACTGCCACTTGTACATACAACAATAAACACATTCGCACCAAATGTCTGTGTGACTCCAATCACACTGTTCCTCCTCTCCTGTTTAAAAAAAAAATACCGCCTTTGTGTAGCGAGATCATCCGACGTTTGTGATTATGCGACTCGACCACTCATCCTGTGAAGCATCATACACAAAACGTCTAGCTCAGTGACACTTGTCCAGACTAGCAGTGTTTGCCGAAGAATGGCTTTGTAGGATTGGAGGATAGGAATAATTCTCCAGTTTGAAACTATTTTAACCCATCGGTTATTTTCGGAACTGAGTATAGTCTTTCATTTCTGCAGTATGTTATGAAATGAAAGCTGCAATAGTAATAAATTTCGTCTATGCATTGCATTATTTATTGTCCTGTATACCAAATTAAAAAGAACACTGCTCAGCTAGACGCTAAAGTGAATGGTAATATGCAGATAAATCGGTTCAAATTTTTAATTGATTTCGTTAAATGATGTCAGGAATACTCAAGTCACATGTACATTTGGTGAATAAATTATGAGCAATTGGAAAGCGGAGAGAATACAGTGTAAAATATATTTTTAAAGGAATTGTTTTAATTCGCCGTTCTCAACCTGGTTCGCCTGGTTACCCTGTAATAAAACGTTACTTAAGTCTTTTCTTTACTTTAACATATCAACGGGATCCATAATTTTCGAGGGGGCATATGCGTCCTCTAAACACCTAATGGCCTATCTATTAAACTCTTCGATTATAGCGCACGGTTGTGTTGTATTTGCTGTTACCTCATTTCTGAAATAAAACAACCCTACAATTCATTGATGAACTTCTGTGGTATTCAACCCGTTCTCCTACAATACTTAACGGAGGGATGACTGAGAACGCACATTAATTGAGGTAATCAAAAATATAACTTTGGCGAAAAGAACCTTGATAAATACATTAGAGAGAGGGTAGTTGGGCATTACTTGTATTTTAGGATGGTCTTCCTGACAAAAGTTTAGGTATATCAGGCATGGTTTGATAAATTTAAAGAGAAGAGTAGCGCCGCTCGCAATAGTACTAGAATTTTATGATTAGAACAGTGAGTGTTTAAAAGAATATTCAATAAAAGACATCCAAAGAGCTGATACACAAGACTGATAGACATGTCAACGTGAACCTACGCAAGTCGCCCAGCAAACCATACTGCACTGGGTGGAGTAAAGAGCGTTGTAGGGAAGAGCATCGCTCTAATGATTTACTCTTGGATTGATTTCAGACCAATGTATTATTGATACCTCCATTACAGGAAGGTTTTACACTACAACAAGAACTCATTCATCTTTGACTGACGGCGTCATAGAATGAAGGAAACAAAATGTGAGCTGGCCCACTCTTCTCTCTCCTTAGATTCTTACTAATTTATTAGAGAAAATATATCCTTGTTAAAGAAAGTTTAAACGAGAGTGAGATTGGGAATATTGCTATTTGAGTGACTGAACAATTTTACAAGAAATGCTTAAAGTAATGTTTTTCCACATTATATAGCTTCACAGACATTGGTAGTTCTCCCATATTTAGAGACTGCTATGTGAATTTCCAGAAAAGCGGAGCAACTAAAATACTTCCAAAACTTTAGATGTTATAATTGTAATTCATCGACAACAGGAAACATTGTGATTTCCAGTCAAGGTAGTAACAGGAATGAAAGAGGTTCCTGATTCCCTTTCGAGGACCTTTTTTATGGTCGTTCTTATGAATCGGCAAAATGGCAAAGTTAGTCGGGGAAACAAGACAGTTTGCGACTGAATTAATTCTCTAATTCTCTATATCTAGTTGCATGCGCTTGAGCTCCAAAGATCAAGATAATAAGAATCAACAGTTGAACTGCTCTACCTGTTTTGGACAATACATGTAATATTGTTGATACTAGATATTGACAATAATATTATGATAAACACAGCATTACATTAACTGGAAACAACTTATCAGCTAAAAATAGAAGTTTTAATGGAGGCATCATGGTTAGCCCCGAAATTTTAAACCTTGAAATGCCTGCGAATTTAATTAATCACGTGGTATCTCAGATGTTAACCACCTAACCATCGGAAAATCCAACCAGTATGGGAGGGAGCAGATCTCTCATGACAAATCGCCTGTTACAAGTTACTATACTGTTACAGCAGTAAAAAGACATATACGACTATCTATCATGCAATTAGAGTTAAAGCTATCTATTGATATCACGGTAATACATCAGAGTTTCTTTTTAAAAGATTCAGTTCAGTAAATAACGTTGATGCTTTGACTTACGAGGAAAAAAGATAACTTTTCTGAGTCAATAAAATGTTGATAAGTGACTACGGATTAACTCCGTCTATATTGGGCCTCACGGCGGCGGTGACCGGGTCACCTAGGAATACTTTACTCTCTCCTAGGCACGCTGATCCCACAAGCTGGTCTGCTAAACCATTAATTGAATCCTTCGTTTGCTTTACGCCCCAATTTGTCATTCTCTTAACACTGTAGATTATAGATTGTTTTGTATTTCGTCCGTGTTTTAGGCACTTGCGAGATGGATCACTGTCTTGTTGTCTTTGCCTTTACATTGACCACCTTTTTCGTTAATTTTCACCTTTTCGTATTCGTAAGGAAAACAGGTATAAGATTGTCATATGAAACATTTCTAAACATTGATATTTTACTAAAATATTAAAACATAGAGATTTAGTATGAGATGAAAGTTAATTGCATAAATAACAAATTAAAAATATTAGCTGTGAACTCGTGCATAGGACGAATATCTACCCGCTCCATTTTCTCTGAATGTTGCGGTGCCTATTGACGTCACAAAGACCCCTCGAATGAAAACAACCTTTAGAAAAATAGTGTAATACACTTGTTTTGTTTAAAACCATTTCTCACTGATTAATTGGGAAATTACAATGAATCTTTGTTTCTCTCGACGAATAGGCACAGCTGATTTTGTGTATGCCATATCAGTTTTGAACAACCAGAAATAATAACGGCAAGCGACGCCGGTTTATATTATTAAACATAGGGATGATCTTTAGGCCTTTACTATGAATTCATAACTGTGGATTCGGGTCCCTCATCACAGTTAGAAATGCACCTGCCCGGTATACTCGACAATATAGCAAAATCGAGTGGCATCCAAATGAATTTCACAGCTATTAGAAGAGATAGCATAAAGTATTTCTATTTTAGTAGGTAACAAACCATTTTCCTTTATCACAGCGTATTTTGTAAATCCTCTTAAAGGGGAAGAAATCCCAAGAAAAAAAATGTTCCCGGTTGGTTACGGTCGTTTTGAAATTTCACGGACGCCATTATTGCCGAAGTGGAGTAGTAGTCAACATGACAATATTATATTGAACTCTTTGATTATGGAACGCCCAAATTAACATAAATCTCTGCC
>CAJDSM010143841.1:0-11311 GCA_903981925.1 Ostrea lurida | reverse complement strand
AATCAAAACAATGTGAAAACTAAAGAACTTAAAATTTATGAAGTACATGAAATGGAAGTTTACTTTTTACATTTAAAAAATGCATGTTCATGTATACTGAAATGAAATGCATCGAATCTTTTTCAAAATAAATCATTTTCAAAATAACTTTGAAAGAATTTGGTATAGTGAGTATTATTTACATTCGTTTGCAACAATTACATTTCAAATGAATGTAAAACTTACAAGAAAATAATCTTTGAAGTATAGCGCATGACAGTTGAGTTTTCTTTTTGTCCATAAGTACCTTCAAACTGATAAAAGCTTGGGATTATGATGGTACCCTCTCGTGACGGTCGTCCATTTCCGAAAAATTGTTTACAGAACGTAAACAAGCATTGTGATCATTCGTGAAGAGATCATAAGCATAATTACGGCCGTTCATTATATGCAGAATAAAAGTACAATCTGTTCAGTACAAACTGAAATAAAATCTATTCATGACAAACCTCCGATCTCTGTGTTTCCTCAAAGTATTTCATGAGTGAGGAGATCCCATGTTCACATTTCCAGCCACAATGGTGTGATATTATTACGCCAAATTTACTTTTTATCATAGTTAGTATATTGGGACAACAAGACGCGAATTATTTCTGTCTTTGCACATTTATATAATATTTTGTTTCATTTTATTTTAGATGTGTGTTTGATTAAAATAATGTCCTTAATTTATATGCACTATATATTTGAAAGTGAAAGTAGAATATTGGCACGAAAGGTTTGAGTAAAGAGGACGAGTTACTGTAGCAAATGTTTGATTTACGTGAATATTGTGGTCTGATCATTAATGTATTGCACTGTATGATTATTTATTAAGATAATAGACTTAGCACACGTTTTTACATGGATCTTTTAAAACTGCGATTCTTCTGAGTCTCTGTAAAGTTTCGACGAAATGCCCGAGTTATGTTCTCTTGTTGGGGAAATTCCCTGTTCATGCTTGACCACTGTCCGTAGGAAACATAGACAGGATATTCATGCAATTACATAGGTAATGTTTAGATCACAAAACCATTGTTTTATTTAACAAATCAAGTATAAACGGCATCATCAAGGGGAAAATACCAGCATATGTGAAATCAAAGTTATAATTAGTATGTTTCTAGTTGATTCACCTGCCCTTACCTGCAATATGATATATCTAAAAATAATATATTTACATTTCACAGGCATTGAAATTAAATATCTGGAGCTAAGAATAAAAAACACCAGAGATTGGAACTACTTTTCATGCAATGTGTATTTATTTTGGAGCTTGTTATGGTAGTGCATTTCAAAACATTATTGCAACTTTATGGATGAATTGTGGTGTTTTGAAGACTCAACAGCAATTCTCAATATATCAAACTATTGTTATTGAATTTTTTTGGAATATTTCATGGTTGCAGGAAAGCAGGGTGATGTAGATTAGGGACTAATAATTGCACATGTTACAACTTTAGGAATGTTATTCTTTTCTTTTATACACAACAATTACTATATTTTTATAAGTTTTGTACTTCTTGGTAGAATGTTAAAACTTTTCTCAAAGCATCTTAAGGAGTAAAAAATTGAAGTTTTGCATGAGTCACTTCATTGTACATGCAAATCCAATATGGCCGTTTAGCAACCCCTTAAAGGACATGGACACGTTTTGAACTAAAAATGTTCAAATTTTAGATTGCCAATTTTGATGTTTAAAATGCTTAATCAAGTTATTTCTAGTGGTCAGCAAATATTCGAACGTCAGTTGTTGAGTTAGACGTAAGATACAGCGCTCATAAATCTTCGCTATGTAAACAAGACTCGAGCCTTGTTTATGTTTTCCAAAAGATTGCTTCGTAGAAAATATTCATGTTTAAAACAATTTGAGATGTGAGAAACACTAGACACTGTTTAATAGTGTTTAGAATGAACTTCTAATTTGAAAAAAAAAATCTGCTTTAAATGGAACGTTAGTAAGCATATTCAATATATGGCTCTGGCTTTGTTACATAACAAAGAATTGCAAGTGCTGTATCTCACTTGAAAGTCAACAGATGACGTTAAGAATTTTCCTGACCATTAGAAATACCTTAGTCAAACAATATAAGTATTAAAATTGGCAATATAAAAAGTTTTAGATTTTTAGTACAAAATGTTCTTTGCCCCTTTAATTGTTCAACATGATTTTATAATATTGTTGGTTAAACTCTCAGCCCTTGTTTTCAAATAGGCTCCCAACTTTAGGTCAATGTTATAAAAATCAGTAGATCCCATATATGGGTAATTGGAGAATTATTCTTGAAAATCCAATGATATAATTATTTTGACAGATAATGTTTGCCAATAGACTGAAAACGCCACCAGCATCTGACGCCGAGAAAAACTGAATCATGACTACATTTCATTTTATAGAAAAATGATATAAACTACAAAACAAACATTTGAAGACGGAAAAAATCTTAAACACTTACAATGATACTAGGTCTTCATTCCATAAAAGTTTTCGTCTCCAACATTCATTCACATGCATACGTACTTCACGGTATAATCCCCAAGATGGCTGCATAGCACCCCCTTAAAGTAGAATGTACAGAAGATTTAGGGTTACTCTGAGGTCCTCTACGTGCACTACTGGTGTCCTCTAATTATCTATAATACGTCTTGTCTCGTTGAATGCAACACCCAGAGTGTCATGTGTCTCATGCTGTGCGCAATGCCCGTGCACAGCATACGTCATCACGGTGTCTGGGCAATTCGTCCCTAGAACGACTCGCCCCAAACTACTACAGCCCCCCCCCTCCCCCCGATTTATCCGAAAATGACGAGATCCACAGTCTGCAACGGCGTACAGTTGGAAATATATTTTGATTTAGTTAGTACATCCACCTCAGTGGTACTCTTTCGGTATAAATGACCACGTCCACAAAGTAAAAAGTCCCATAACTCCTACATGTATACAATCAATTTGTCGAAATAAGATCGCGGCGCATTATGATCAATTATGATTATGAATTCGCTTTTGTAGGAGGTCCGTGTTGCCCTACACTCGATTTTGTATATGTATTTTTGGATTATGATTACGTTTAACACCATGTTGACTTAACCTAATATTTATATACTGTACATATTAATATATGGTGCATGTATATAACAATACTACAAAATTTTAACAAAATCTGTTGGTCGGTTTCCAAGGAGTTGCGTTCATCAAGAAGGACTGACACCGGTATTTCTATGTCCCCTTTTGAGTTGCGTGTATAGCTAGTTACCAGGGCGTGGCAATATACTGAAAATGCTGCTGGTTACACGTATCAAACAGACAAACATAGTGAATACTTAATAGGAAAAACACAAATTCATCTTGGGTTGTATAGTTTAGGCCTTTGTATGATATGATATTAGTAAATTCAGTACATTTGCAATTGTACTTAAACTGATCATAACTAAAATTGAACATTTACAGACAAATTATAAGATGTTGCATTCTTTTACATTTCTGCATAAGCAACTTTATTTTATTTTATATTACAGATGTCGACTGAAATTTTCCATGAAGAACGTGACGAAGATTCGTCGGGTTTGAAAAATTGCAGTTTTGGAGTTTTCCCGGCTTGTGTTGTGCTAGGTACATCTTGTCTAATAGTTTGTATTATTGTTATTGTGGTTGCCACGGTTACGTCTGATTCCCATGACAACCATCCAATTATATGGAGCATTGTGGCTGTTACTAGCATACTTAGCACCATTCTTACGATTGTGATTTGGAAAAGGCTACATACTCTCGGACAAAACTCCTTGGACTACAGAATAATGGACGCTGCCATCAAACCCAAAATTTTGTTTCTGTGGATTTTTGGATTTGCAAAGATCTTTTCCTCGACACTTGACATTGCTGTTGGATTTCACTGCATGAACCACAACGAAAAGCAGATGTTTCCTGGTCAAATATTTTTATCAATTTTTACAAACTTTTCAGAAATCACTTTCGTCATATTTCAACTGTGCTTCTTAAGTTCTTATTCAACATACAAATTAAAGGCAGATAATATTGTAAATACTGGACTGTGGGTTATTATTCTGACAATTTTAGTTCAGTGGTTCAAAATGCTTTTCACCACTTTGGCACGAAATAATTTGGTAAACGCCATCACAATGAACGATAGCGGGAACAGTTGTTTTCAAACTGATGGATACAAAGTATTCGATAAAAGTATCTTACCATATACAGAACCTATGTCAACAGAATACGGTCTTCTTGCGGTGGGGATTATACTGAGATTGGCTCCATTTTTTGACGGCAGTGGAACTGCATTACAATCTGAATACGAAAATGTGGAACAGACTCCACTGCTAAGGATTCATAATATCGGTACAACAGCTTCCTACAGGACTGCAATGTATAATCATCACCACGATTCTACAGAAATGGTGAACAGAGATCGTCTTCAAATTCCTTCATTTTACTGTTGTCTTCTTACAGCATTCATCACTTGCCTTCCAATTTTGGTAACAATCATCCTGAATGCCTACGACGGAACCGAAGTACAGTTTGCCTTAGGAGTTGTGCAGTTCCTTTTTAAAGTTGAAATTACTACTCTAACGATTTTGTGCTGCTATATGTGGTTTAAACAATACGGACAGCATAATAATTACAGCTATAAATACGATGGAAAACTTACTCTTGTCCTAAGTACGGCAGGGACTTTGCTTCATTTCACATTTTCACTAATTGCTGGCGCTATTCTTGAAAATCGAGACAATTCTAGTGATGGAACTTTTCTCATTCTTCAAAAAGTCCAGGAAATCGTCATAGTTGTTCTTCAGACATCTTTGATTCTAAAAGCACAAAGGCTGCGTGCAGTGCATGTTAACAGACAAACAAGATGCTTATCAGTTGGAGTTGGCAAGTTGTTCTTCGTATTTTTCCTTATTCGTGTTATCATGTGGGTCGCGGACAGCTATATTGGTAAAAACACAGGAAAGATTATGCCAATTGAGTCCAAGGTGTATGGGGAGGAATACTGGAAAACTGTTAACGATGTGCTGTATCCATTTACCATGTTTTATTTATTTCACACTGCAATTGATTTCTATCAAATGTACATCAAATATGAGAAATCTTTTTAGCATAACGTTTTCTGAAAAACGCAGGTATTTGTACAGAACACATGGATGAATTGTAGTTAAAACATAGGTAATCAAAGATTACAAAACTCATCTTTATGAGCACGTGGCACCATTATTATATTTTATGCTTTATTTTAGTCCACAGGATTTGCATCCGTTACACTTTATCATATAACACAACATTAAAAAAATTATAAGGCCATATAAAAAATTATGTGAGTTTACTGTCGCCTGCTGAAAAAAAAGGGTCGGTAGGTCGGAATTTATCTTTTTAAAAAAAATTTTTTTTGGCTATTTAATATGTTTGATGGAGAGAACACACTCTGTGATTTCTTTTAGGTTCGTAATTTTTCCTTTTCAACAGATCCAACCACCGTTTTCCTTGCGAGGCGCATTTTGATTACGTCGAAAATGGATAAAATCTCACATTACCATGTATCCGTACCTTCCCCTTTTTCTTTCATCGGAATTGCAACCCTCCGCGACGCAAAAATACGAGCAATTACCCAACTTCGCGACAGACGACATTGTTTTTTAATGTAAATAATAACACGGAATAACCCTGCTGAACAATTTCTTTCAATTCACGTGACCGGCGTGGCTAAATCCGAATAACCCGGAATAATCCAAACAAAGTTATTATGTCTCCCATAATCTGGGGATGGACATGTTTTTGTACTTTCTTTCTGTCCGTCTGTTTGTCACCAAAATTCTCCTACTATACCACTTATAAGTACATGTATTCTTCTACAAATTATGGTGAATCCCCTAGTTTTTGTTGGAGTTGCATGAACTTAGAAATGTGCCTTAACTCCTCATAAATAACCTTGATAGCGCAACTCCTCTGAAACTACTGATCTGATTTTTACGAAACTTGATATGTAGCAAGGATACATGTTTATTTCTTGTTGAAAGGTCTTATAAAACTACTATGTCTTAAAATTACATTTTATTATTATTATTTAGGGGCATTGTTGTTTCTTAATCTTGTTTAACAATGATGTATCTTTCAAAACCACATGGGAATTTATCTGTGTAATTAAAAAATAAGAACAAATAGATAAATGATTTTAATTTGCAAAAGCTTTTGTTTCTTCAGTGAAGCACTGCTTAGTATGTGATTACAAATACACATGCTGTGAAAACACACACACACACAAAAGATTCTGCAACTTCTATCAATATTTTGGTGTACCCATGGAATAGTCTACTAATTGCAATTGATTACCCTTCATTGGTATGTATAAACAGGTCATTCAATATGCAGTTTTTCATAATAATCTAGAATCTCCTGATAATAAGGCCTCTGATGTTAGCTTCATTTATAGAATTTTCATTCCTGGAGGTCGAAGACGCATCAGAAAATAGAGGGATATCTCCATCCACAGGTGTAGGCTATCTTTTCTCCAATGGCCTTGTTGTTCAAACGGCAACAGCACTCTATCAGATGGACACATTTTTCTGGACTATATTCTATGCTTAAGGTAGGTCTCTAGCTGCCTGACCGTACTTGTGATTTCTCAAAAAATTAGTTTTAAATCTTAGATTGTTTCATTTGAGGGTATGAGTAAAAGAAAATGAGGGGTTTGTCAGTATAACGAGTAACATTAATGGTATTTTTTTACGTGTTACCCCCTGTCAAAAGCAATATCAGAAATTCCATTAAAGGAGTCCTAGAATATGTCATAAATTTTTTTTGAGGTTGCTTCTGCAATTTTTTTTCCTTTAAATATGAAATAAATATTTCTAATTAAATAATTAAATAGGAAATTTTAAGCATAATTGGATTTACTTTTAATAATGGTGGTACACACAAAATGACCCGATATGCACGGCAGTACAAAATACAGCACTGCAACACCACTAAATATGATTGATTAAAAAAATTGACTTGTGGTGATTTTTCATTCAACTTGCAATATTATCTTCATAATATGAAATGCTTGTTAAAATCATTTACAAAATCTGGCTACCTTCAACAGCATGAGTTTTCCACAGAATCTCCATTATATTTTACAATTTTTTTGGCCAAACTAGCATTTGAAGATAATTTTCCATAATAGGGATAAAAAATATATACGAAGATATACACAGAGTGAGAGATTGTTTTTAGGTTTAATGTCCTCAAGTGCATTATTGCATATCCATGCAAAAAACCAAATCTTTTAAATTTAGCAGACATTTCAACGTGCAACACGTCTGAATACTGGTTTTATTGTGGATGTAGGATGGCAAGCAAATGGAGAAAATTTGGATTCATAGTCTATTCAACTATAGAGTGATGGAATCTTACTGTACTTCAGTTCTAATAAATTAAAATACCAGTCCATAAATGAAAAATCAGAAGGCATCATAGATGCTATAGGCCGGAGTTGACGGTAACAATTTTGAAGTTTTTCTGTCTGGGAGGTAAGACAGTGAGGCCCTTGGATATTTAATATAAACAATATAGTTCAAAAGTGTCAAACAGAATAACTCAACGAGTAAAAAATTATCAATTGGCAACACTAACTCATATGTACAGGTGATACCAGTTTGATAGACCTAGCAAAGTTAACCCAATTTTGTTATACATGTTTAACAAAATGTTTTCATTTAAGAGTTATGAATAGCTAACATTAAATTGTTCGTACAGGTGAGCCAGTGAGGCACAGGCTTATATCTTGTACAAGTTAGATAGACGTTGTAAGTACAACTAAACAATTTGTTATACATGTCTTAACACAAATGTTTTAGAGTAAAGAGTTTATGAATATTGATATTAAATCGTCGTACTAGGTGAGCCCATAAGGCTGTGGCCTGGGGCAGATTTTTCCGAAAATCATAGGTTCTCCATCACTTGATGAGTAACAATATCCCCAAATTTCAATAAAATTCAAATGTTATTTGGTCACTGTGACCTTGACTTTGACGGATTTTTATGGAATATTCCAACAAGATTTCCACAGTTTCATTTGAATCAGAAGTAAGTTTTAGAGTTATCGTCCGGAAAACCCTCAATGTTTCAGATTTTTTTCGAAGTTTTTGGGTCACATGACCGTGACCTGGTTGGCCGATTTTTCCGGAATAATCAATAGGGTTCTCTCCTCACGTTGATTAATGTACGAATATCCTAAAGTTTAAATTTGATCAGTATATACTTTTGACAGTTACCGTTCGAAACCTCACTATTTTCAGATTTTGGTAAAGTTTTTTGTTTGGTAACCTTGACTTGGACGGATTTGTTCCGAAAATCAATAGGGTTCTCTCTCACTGATTTGCAAGCAATATCCTATAGTTTCCCCCCCCCCCAGCCCGCCGCCCCCCCCCGGCGCCCCCACCCCCCTCCCCTCCCTCCCCCTCCCGCCACCGCCCCCTCCCTCCCCCCCCCACCCTCCCCCTCTCCCCGCGCCCTGCCCCGCCCCCCGCCCCCGCCCCCCCGCCCCGCCCCCCATCCTACACCCCTCCCCCCATCAACTTTTCGAGTTACCGAACCTACATGCCTACGCCGCCCGCCCGGGTCCCGGCACGCGCGGCGGCCCGGCCGCCCGGCGCCGCGCCCCCCCGCGGCGGCCGCGGCGCCGCCCCCGGCGCGCTGGCCCGCCCCGGCCGGCCGCGGCGCGCCCCCCCCCACCCCCCCCCCCCCACCCCCCCCCCCCCACCCCCCCCCCCCCCCCCCGCCCACCCCCCCCCCACCACCATCCCCCCAGCCCCCCGGCGCGCGCCGGCCCCCCCCGACCCCCGGCCGGCCCCCCCCCCGGCCCCCCGCCTCCCCCCTCCCCTCCCCTCTCCCCCGCCCCCCCCCCCCGCTCCCCCCCCCCCCCCCCCCCCCCCCTCCCACCACCCCCACCCCCCCCCCTCCCCCCCCCCCCACTCCCCCCTCCCCCCCCCCCCATCCCCCCCCCGCCGGGGCCGGCCGCGCCCGCGCCCCCCCCCGCCCCGCCGCCGCGGGCCGCGGCCCCCGCGGGCGCCCCCCCGCCCCGCCCGCCCCGCGCCGCCCCCGCCCGGCCGCCCCGCGCCGCGCGCCGCGCGCCACGCCCGCGCCGCCGCCGGCGCGCGCGCGCGCGCCCGCGCCACCGCGCCGCGCGGCCGCCCCGGCCGCCGGCCGCCGCCCGGCCGCGCCCGCCGCGCCCCCGCGGCCCGGCGCCGTGCCGCGCGCGCGGCCGGGCCCCCCCGGCGGCGCGGCCCCGCGGGCGGCCGCGGGGGCCGGCCCCGCGCGGCGCGCCCGGCCGCCCGGGCGCGGACCCGACAGCCGCCGCGCGCGCCCCCCCACCCCCATCTCTTCTCTCCACCCCCTCCTCCTCTCCTCGCCCCCCCCCCCCCCCTCCCCCCCCCCCCCCCCCTCTCCTCATCCTCCTCCCCTCCCCCCACCCCCCCCCCTCCCTCCCCTCTCCCCCAAAATTCAATCAGCTGTAAACTTTTCGAGTTATGTGCCGGAAACCTAATTGTTGACGCCCGCCCGCGTCATTACAAACATAGCGAGTGCCTCGTTGCAACTCGGCTCTAAAACAGTATAAATCCACCTTAAAATGGCGATTATCACTCCAGTGTCAACGCTACTAGACCTACTTTTTAAGTACACTGTTCTGTGAAGATAAATATGAAGGTAAATTTGTATTGGCAGCACCAAATTAAGGATGTATGGAACTCGCATCAGAGTAATTTTAAAAAAATTCTGAAAATGTAGTGATAATGGGTAGAACTAAATTTTGTTTTTAACAGAAATGGATTGGGTTGATTATTTATTGTTTTAAACGTCCCACCTGAGAATATTTCTCTCAATATGGAGACGTCACAATGCGGTGAAGGGCTGCAAATTTGGCCTATGCTCTATCGAAATGATGACTTTAACGAGATTCGTTAAACCTCGGCAGCATCAACTTTTTTTGTTAGTAGTTGGCTCGCTTTAAAAAGTCCTCATACGCATAGCCGCATCGCTCTTGCGCATCGGAATAACCTGGTGAGATATAACACACCATAAGCAGGTGAATAGTGGTATATTACTACATAGAAAGGGAAAAGTTGACGAATTACAAAGCTTTTAAGTCATCACGCTTATATATAATGTAAGTTGTCAGTCTGCCATTTAGAGTCAATGTAGTAAATAATCCAAATATGAAGCAGATATGTCAGATTCTCGTGGTGTCCTTTATATCGAGTTCTTCGGGATATATAGATGGACATCACTTGTGCAATTTGATTTGTTAATTATAACAAATCAATCTATATACTATAGTAGGTTGAAGGACACGGCCAAGTTTTTTGTTTTTATCCCCATAACAGTTTTGTAACAAATTCTGCTTCATATGAAATAATAAAAATAAGTCTGCCGATAAAGGGACACAATAGTGCCCATAGGAATAGTACGGATTGTTGGAAGACCTGGTCTCCAAAGACTACAATAGAAACCCAAGCATGCTCTTAATATTTACTTCAGTAGTACTTGTTGGGCAATTAGGAGTGTTTTCTAACAAAACATGTGTCTTGTTTCCCAAAATTAGAAATTCGTATTTTCGGGTGCCGTTTTTTGTTTAAAAAGCAATTATTATATCGTGAAAAAGTAGATTTTTAATTTATTGTGGGAATCGTTGGTGTAAAGTGTGGGAAATCATACGTTTTGATGCGTCAATTTTTTAAAATTCTCGTGATTTTAGTTTTCCAAAAGCTCTTTAGAGTTTTTTAAAGATCCACATCTTGATTGACACCACTTTCTGGAATCTGTAGTGGAACAGTATCTCCGAAGAGATTATTTGATAGCTGTTATAGTTTAGGTCAAAGTAAAGTAAAGAGGCTTGGTAGAAACTTCTGGAGCAGCGATTTGTATCTTTGTTTGTAAGGGATTTACAATTTGGAATTCCAAATAAAGGTATGGTAATTCAAAAATTGATCTGATTATTCGGAATATTGAAAGTATAACAACAAGAAAGGGTGATCTACGAAATGGTTCTTTTTTGGTCACTCAGCTCCTCCATTTCTACATTGGATTTCTACTATGCCTTCTGTTTTATTCACGCATATTTGAGACTTAACATCTACTAAAGAGGTAACTTAAGTTTTTACCGTAATTACAGAGCATGGCATGTTCTCGTGAGGAACGCCTAATCATTTTGCGGCAGAACAAATGCGACACTTTTCCCCTTCACAGATTTTTTTCTCCAAGACAGTGTTGCAATGTCCTTTTTTTTTTTAAACCGGTTTCCGA
>CAJDSM010143826.1:8022-16678 GCA_903981925.1 Ostrea lurida | reverse complement strand
ATATGGGATTGAATTCCATAATTGAACATAATGAAAAAAATCCTCTTTTGAAGAACACTTTAACTTTTTTAAATATTTAAATACTTTATATATCTGGAACCGATATAAAGAAACCACTGAATCTGAAAGATCTCTTACATATTGGATATTTACTTAATTTGACTATTGATAGGACTGACACGTACATTATAGATATCCTGATGATAGTTTGCATGTCATTACCTCATTACGTGTAGTAAGTATCACTCTGCTTATGGTGTGCATGTACTAGTTGATTCGGGTACGCAAGAGCAAATTCTACGCGTAATGATTGTTCAATTCAAATACGAGAACATGTTACTGGTTTGTTCAATAACCTTGTTAGAAGTATTTTCTACTAGATTTGACAACGGGTAATGACTAAGGATTCCACACGGTTTGAAGGATAAGCAGGGATGCTATCATCATGGCACATGATCTGTTCACTATTGCGAGTCCATGTTAACACACCGATTTGTATTGTTTTGAGACTATGATAACGTTCACATATTGCTATTCACCATTTGTTTAGCTAAATAGTAGAGTTATAAAAAATACAA
The DNA here is from genome assembly GCA_903981925.1 of Ostrea lurida. Classification (NCBI taxonomy): domain Eukaryota; kingdom Metazoa; phylum Mollusca; class Bivalvia; order Ostreida; family Ostreidae; genus Ostrea; species Ostrea lurida. The sequence continues at coordinate 16,100 of CAJDSM010143826.1, read as the reverse complement.
AAATATATAATCAGAAGAACAAAGGTATGTCGTAAGATATTTAATAAAAATTTTTGAAAGAAAAAGTGATGGAATATAAAAGCGAGTATCGATTCTAAGAAAAATTACCTATAAAGGATGACGAAATTAATAAGAAAGAGAAAGAAAGACAGACACCGAATGAAACAAAGGCGAGAACTATGTAGCCTAGGAGAGAGTTTTACCTTGTCGACAGGTCGACACCCAGAGCAGGTGAGATCTAATAATCGTTTACCTAGTGATTAATATAATGAGTGTATACGCTTGCATTAGTTATGGAATAAACTTAATCAACAAGCATGATTATTAAATATTAATTTGTTCAATCAGATCGGTATAAAACGATAAAAATTGAGGTATACCTTTTTCTAGGAAACAGTTAAATACCATCAAAGCATATGTAGTGTAGTAATTCCATGATATATAAAAATCACTCGGCGATGAAATAACGCAAGGATGAAAGCATAGATTTCAGACTATGGATGCTTTATAATCGTATTATGACACTTCTAAAATTGTGACGCCACACTGCAGTTCAAGGCCACAATCTCTTTCACATACATCCCCAATATTCCGATAATTGTTTTTGCACGCTCAGGGCATAATATCAGTAATAAAAATCCCTGTCATTTGAGAAGAGAATTTGTTTGAGAGGTGCCGGTACACTTGGCTAAATGGGATCGCTTAATCTTTCCTTCGCTTACCACCCCAGTCTCCAGTATTTTACCGTTCGGCAAACTTCCCTGATTGGAACACTATGGCCCTTAAGGTTCTTACTGGTTACAGACCTTTTACCGGTACGGCCCTCGGTCCCCACCATGTTTCCCAGAATTCTTGAGCGCACTTTAGGGCTAGTGCGCTTGCTCTGTTCTCCCCTGGAGGAGTGTTGCCTGGTACATCACTTCATTTAACACCTCATCTGGGTAATAGCTCGCCGGTTCTCCGGCGGCTGTCTCCAATTCCGGCGTTTCGAACACTACTTTCACGTTCCCCGCGTGGAGCCTTGGCACCTCTTTTGTCCGCCTTCCATCCGCTCGCAGTGAGGTGGACGTGCCTGTGTGTCCGCCTTGGCGCCCATCGGGTCTTCGTCCTCGCAGCAGTGGTTCGCCTCTGTTGCTTGGCTTTAATCTTTTTTTTATCCGTAGTATACGCGTTCTTTGATTCCCGACATATCCTTACAGGCCGTGTGCAGCTGATACTCTAGCGACTCACCGTTTTCTCGCTTGAGCTCTGGTTTTCTTAGCAGCTCACTCCACGGAAGCTTTATCTCTTCCCATTCGCACGCCATGGGGAATGATCCGCGACGGTCGTGTATCGCGGCTAAGGAGCCTGTATAGCCGCAAATTTTGCCTGAAGTACTACAGCTTCTTCTCACCACACACACCAGCTGGGCGGCCCACGGCTGGATCGATTTCTGGAGAGCCGTCACCACCTGTCACGCCGCGATCTCAGCCTCCGTGTTGTGTCCTCTCGCACCTTGATTGTTACAACTTCTCCCTGTGTGTTTCACCGAGGAGGGCCGCGGTGTATTCTTTCAAATCTTTACACAACAGCTTGATATAGACATTTGCTTAGTACTAACTCCTAGGTGTGCCACACACTTAACTTCCGCTGTCATCACATCGCTCTGCTACACGGCATCAGACGGGTGATTCCCCCATTCTTTCAACCCATCTCTCCTCATCGCTGTACCTCCTCTGTGTTTACTGCTGCCAGCATTGCCCTCGAGTAAACCTATACCACACTTTTCGCTTTTGCCGCTCCATGTCACTTAGCCTGAGGCTGTGTACCCTCCCTCGTTGGGCCATCGCCCGATACTCCCGTCCGCTCCCGACCTCACATGTTGCGCCTCGCTCTCACCCCTTATCCTGCTTTCTTTGACTCTGGCCCGCACGATACAGATGTCTCTCGTTACGCAATCCTACTAGGCATTCCAGAATCCCTCATTCCTCGCCCCGGCCTCTCGCATTGTTGCCTTGAGAGGACGACTGATTTCACCCCATCCGTGACTTCTTTAAGACAGCGGTCCTTATTCTTGCACATACATCTTTATTCCTCTACCTATGTCTTCGCATTTTTTTGATGTTTTCAATCGCAGCATTTTTCCCCGCCTAGTGATCACAAACGCATGTCTCACTCTTGTAAGAATGGCATATGCTTCCTGTAGCCTCACCTGGTCGGTTTGCTGTGTACATCTGCACAGCCATTACATCCCTCCACTCATTCCTGCGCGGGACGTGATGTACCAACGCGACTACGTACTATACTTTCTGCATAGTTGCTAAACAATGGCATGCTCCTGTTCTTGTTCACCGTTCCCTGCCATGATTCGGCCAGGTTTCACTGCTAGCCAGGCTGTTGATTGCCACCACTGGCTTGCAATACATGCGGCGTTTGAACAGACACGAGGCTGGCGCCCTGTTAACGACTAGGGTACCCTCTCTTCAGCCTGGTCCGCCACAAATGGTGTTCCGCTACCGGGTCTGTGTACAATATTGGTACGTCTCGGGCAACTCATTCCACATTTACTTCGTCTTCATTGTCTTTTCGTTGCCTTCTAGTGTCGTGGTGTTCTCTTCACCGAGTTTCACTCTTGGTAATTTTATTCACAGCCCGTTTACATGTGCTTCCTTTTCTTGGCCTCTGTTTGCTTCTCTTGGTGTTTCGCCCTACTTCGCTTCTCTTGGGTACAAAGGTAGACTCATGAGATCATACGTATAGACTGGATACTACCACACGCACGCTGATTACCACAAATGAGTTCGGGGTCCACTGGGCATCCGGAAACACAGAGGCAAGGGCAGGCCTCGGCCTGGGCTGCGTCAGCCTGCTACATAAGTGACCGTCCCGTACCGCTAGTAAGCATCTTCGTCGTTCCTTGTCCACCGCGTCTAATCAGGCATTCATCTTTCTTCCTCGTTTTCAAGCGCCATCCAGGTCACAAATTCACAGTGCTCGGGTGCTAAAGTGTCTGCCAACCACGCGTGACTACCAGGCAGTATCAGATTTGTGTTCGGTAACATTCACGCACTCGATTCCGCTTGCCCACTCTTCGGTGGCGAGATTCGTCTTTCACCTAGCATTTGTCTATTGTCCATAGCTACCGGGTTCATAGTTTGCGCAATGGCTCACGGCAATCCGGTTCATCACGACATATCATCCTCTCAACTGTAGTTGTCTCGTCGTGCATTCCCTTACTGAGTTGACTCACTTCTGGTCTTTCTTACTGCATGGTGCGTACGCTGATATTGATGTAGTGCGATTCCTTCATTGGGTGTATCCTGTCATTCTCGAGTGTTCGGTCCCGGCTCTATTTCACTGATAAACTTAAGCGTTAACTCTTTGTCCGGTACATCATTATGTTGTATAACTTCACGGCGTTTAATTTTTTTCACTTAAGTTCCCCGTACTGGCCTACCTGTCTTTGTGACAAACCATCTTTCGCAGACATCTTGTACTAAGCCATTCATTTCTCCTACGTTTGAAGTTAACACGGTTTGAATTTGGGCAGTTCCGAGGGAGCAACCTATCACCTCCATTTTGCGTGATTCATCTCCTTAGGGCTATGGCCCACGCCTTACCTTCCACTCATTAGGTCTGGTCTTGCTCTTAGTCACTATAGTAGTGTACTATGGTTTTTTGCTCATCGCATCACCGCACATCTTCCCACAGGTCTATGGCTTTCTTTCTATTGCCACTCTCCACATACTCTCTCTCTACGCTGCAGCCTGCCACTCTCCCCCTCACCCATGTCCTGCCCAGGTCCACACCACCTTTTGTGTCTCTACTCTTGTATAGTAACCCATTCTCACTCCCTGACGTGGTTGCCTGCTTGTTTCGCCCTTTGTTTATACAGAACACTCGGGTCCATTTTACAGAGTCTCGCTGGCATTTGCCTTCCGGTACTCCGTTCCTTTTTCGCACACAACTTCCTGAGATACATCTCCAGCGGGTGTGACAAACGTTCTTGGTTCAGTTAAAGCTGACTTGAGAATGGGCCATTTGCCAAACACACGATCACACAGCGGCGTCTTTTCCGGTTCTGACTGACTACTGTCTTCCTTAGTCCTGTTCCGTGGTGTGTGACCCACGTGGACATATTAAGTCTCTGTTATGTCTTATAATGTCGAGAATCTGATTATCGTTTTCACACTCTTTCGATTTCCGCTTTTTTTCAGTCCACTGCGACTCCCACACAATTCATTTCAACACCTTCGCCATGGATGAGGCTGCCACCTTTGCGTATAGCAAGTCGGGTGCCGGACTACCTTAGTTCCACCCCCTATCTTTTCTCCTCACGGCTTCCGTCTCTGCACCCGGATTTTACCTCGCTCAACCGCACGTCATAACACCAACCACCTTCCTCCTTTACATCGGAGGGTGTGCGAGTCTCGGTGTAGAGTTCCGTCCTTTGCCACCTATGCCACATTCCGTGGTCAGATCTTATTCTACCCGCCCATGGTATGTCTAGACAAGCCCAGCTCTTTCTGCTGGTTCCCTTTGGATACGTGGACCTGGCACCATGTCAATTCCTTGTCTCGTCTACGTTCGTCTACGCCGTTGTTGATGTTTTTCATTCGGCTCTTCTCATTGGGAGCCCATTTTCACTCCGCCTCACAGTCTTGTGCCAGGGAACACTGCATCAGAATGTTGGCAGGGCGTGGAGAGTGCGTCGCGTCTTGTGCAGATGTGTTGTATGACGTTGTGAATATATCACTCCAGTTCTCAACGAGCCGCGTTATTATCTTTTTTCACACGCATATTATTATATAATGGCACTTGTCGATGCACACTTTCCCGACGTTGCTACTTCAACTATTTTAATCTCTATGCACTATTACACTGCTTCACGTTGGTGGCCAGTAACAGGTTTGGTTCCGCGGCGCTGGCCACCACTGCATTTCTTAGGTCCACCTTGATTTTGCGCCCGCCACTGTCCTCGGGGGAGCACACGCGCCTTTTGTGGTGTTTCCTGCGTTCAAACTTTCGCACGTTATCCGGGTGCTAAGGGACCTCCATACGAACACCTTCGGCCATAACTTTGTTTTCTGCACACTCCTGCACCTGTTTTTTTTTCTGATGATTAATTTGGAATAAATCACAGTTATTTACCAGAACTTTCAAGGCAGAATATTCAGAGTTCTAAATGAAGGCATTCCGGTGTTGCCCTGCATGCGTATATTTCTCGTGTTGACAGTTATGGCGGGTGGAGAAATTATGGTGGGAGTTTACCTTATCTAATTATCTACCTTGGGCCATATCACGCCGGGTCACCTTAATTTTAGTATCTATGTCCCCACACGCTCTTAGGTGAAATATTTCTTGGTTTTCCGGTGTACGCGCCTGTACAACCTCTCCAACCTTGCGCGGTTTATCCGGCTATGACCCTCGCCTTCTCTCCGGCCCCCATCCCGGTTTACTGCTTCCCCGTCTTTCGCCACTTTTCCCCATACTGGTTCCTTTCAGACTTAACCTGTCCTTGGGGCTTCACCCCACACTGCGGCCTCTTTGCTCCATTGGTGGGCCGCCCACCGTCTGATCCGACCGTCTATATTTTGGTACTGTCTACCCCTGGGCCTGGTCGTCTCTTTAGAGTTGTTGTCAGACACTAAATACCAGCGACCTGGTCACAATCTCGCCCGGTCCTGCTCCACACACTGTTTTGGACACACCGGCCCTGCCACGCAGCGGGGGCTCCGTGCTACGAAGTGTCAGCTCCGTTAATATCTTCACTAGGTCAACCTGCTGGTGAATCGAGAGTTGTATTGATCATAGCAGTTAACCACACGAGCGACTCAGTCCGGCGTGCCGCCGCATGGCTGTACTAAGCGCGGGTCTTTGGGCACCGTCGTGGACGTAAATATTCTCCGTTCACCCTCCGCGTTGTAACATATATGACCATGGGACACACTCACGCACTCAGTGGACGTCGTGTCCTCGGACACAAACCCAATTCTGACGACATTTAATGTTGATGGAAGAGATTTAACACATCGTATAAAAACAGCCGGCGGGCTTTTCTCCTAAAGCGCATTGTATATAAGGCCCAAGACGATGAAAGTAGGGGCACTCTTTCACTGTGTCGTTTGGCCCCTTCTTCCTAGACACCTACGAGCACAACTACTATTTCGTGGGCTCATCACACGTCAAGTTCACACTTAGATACCGGCGATGAGTAGACATCTAACACAACCGAGTAATTATGACTAGGGGGCTGTTATTTTAGGGACACATACGATTGTAGTTCACTGGTCCACCACTAACTCACGTCTTTTTCTAGTCAGGGTCATTCCCTATGTACTACAGGGAAGGTCATATATGGGCTGAGCCACCCGGATAGCGTTCAATGCATTTACCTCTTTGTTATGAGAACACCTCTCCCCGGCCCCATTTCATTTGGCCAAATATTTTTCTCTAGATTTTGTTCCGCACGATCCACCGGGCGATAGCTCGCTCCTCATGCCCCTTGCCCCAACTCGGTTTGTTCAGCCACTTGTTTATCTTCGATGGATTGGGTGCGCGCGCCTTTATGAAATTCTCAGGATGCTTGCATTTCGACATATAGTGCCCACGCCGTGAACTTATTTCCTAACAGCCATCATTCATCATTCTACACGTGCGCCCCGTTGTGTCACGGGTTTCCCAGGCCGTCGCATACACAGTATCTCCTGCAGTCCGTTTCACACGGTCACACTCAACATTTGCTGCACTCCTACACGCGGACATTGGCGGCCGTCTACATCTTTCACAGAGAGGAGAGCCAGTTTTGGTTCACCACGCGACGATTCTTCGTCTACCATTTGCCGGCTTTCCTTTCCGTGCCGGCCTCTATAATGCAATGGTAATCACTGCGCGGTCATTGTTCGTTCGCTAGTTCATGTCCTAAGGACTTATCTATCCGGCCGGTTCTTTCGACTGCTGCCCTGCCAGTCCTGTCTGCTTTCTGTCATTTTGGTGGTTCACATGCAATCCACGCATATGACATACGTATATTCTCTTTTCTCTACAGACACAACTAAATGCACTATCTTGCCCCACTCATCATTCGCTGCTTAGTCACCGGATTCCTTCGTTTTTGCACTACAGGTTCACGTTTGCGACCACCACCACAATTCGTGTCAGTAGACTCATAGGTTGAGAGGCTTCGACCCTTAGTACTCTCTCACTGTGTTGTCTGCTCTCTTGCCCACGCTGGGCAGCACATGGGTCAGTTTCTCGCCCTAGCATCTAGTTTTTAACATAGAGCACGGAGTCACTCACTCGAGCCCTATTGTTTATAAGTTTTGATCATGTTTCATCAGATCATACAGCACAGATACCAGGCATACAATAACCAAATCTAACCATGAAAAGCTTGGCAAAATCTCAACAAAATTAAGTCCGTGGACCAATGGGTTTATGAAATTGGCCCTTAGCAATGTAAATTCAAGCAATTAAACATAACAAAATATGAATGTTGATTAATTATCTTTGAATTAGGAAGTTGCTATAAAGAAGTATGCAACATTGTTGAATTGTAAATGATGATTAAGTTGACTTTGATCGGTTATAGGCACACGATTTCATGAGGCCCGCTTAAGGCATGTATAAGAAAAACACCACACTGGCCAACCACGGTAACTATGGTAAGCCACAGCGGATCTATTAGAAAAAAAGGGAACTCAATGGATGACAAGTACACATAAAAGCAGTAGGAGATTGCAGCCAAAATACGTAAATTTGTGGCTATCAATGATCAGCATTGACAAATTGGACTGATTTGTCGTATCAAAATATCACAAAAACTTGGGCGCATTTGTCTCAGCAAGAAAGACTAGAGATCATTTATGTTCTCGGAGAATTATACGAGTAAGCATTATAACAGACGATTTCCATTTAAATTAGACGGCCGAGTGTCATGTTCAACATCATTAAAAGAGAGTTATTTAATGTAGGCTTATATGGCAGTAGGGTTCCTGGGACAAAGAGCGTGGATGACTAAGAAGCTCAGGGTGTCCGACAAATAAGATGAGTAATATACGCTCCCAATTATTAGGACATTCACTTTCAATGTTTTCTAA
>CAJDSM010143826.1:522-3022 GCA_903981925.1 Ostrea lurida | reverse complement strand
TAATGACTGATATTGACTTGAAATTTCTAACTTACTGGTATGACACAGTTTAATTATAAATCAACTTTCATGAATATTGGCACTTGAAATTTATTGCCTTCAAACAGCAGCAGAAAATAATTAGCCAAATAAACATGAAAAATCTTAGATAATGTTGCCTCGTTAATTAACTGATAAGTTTCCAGATTTTTTTAAAGATATGAAAAATTCTTTCCATGCAGCAAATATTTCCCTATCTCTACATACACATGTCATAAGTCTCATGTGTCTACTTATTAATCATCAACTTGACTGCTGGGCCTCATCATTATTATGGTCCTGAGAGTGCAATGAACATAGAACCAAATATTCACACCAAGGAGTTCCAACAATTAGGTTGTTCCTAAAATTTGGAACTTGCATTTCCGCATACAAATGAACAATGCTCATAGTATTTTCATTAGATTTTGGGTAAAGGCATTGTGTGTGCACCAGTTGCATTGGTGTAGATAAGATCTGAAGTCTTTTCTTCAAGCCAAACCCAATAGCTTAGCTTCTGGTAATCAACATGCATTGCCAGCCCTTGTGTGGGAACACATGTCAAATGCTCCTCTTTTCAGAACAAGCTGTATGTATTAAATATTTTTCTATTCAGATGCCATCAATTATTATACATATATTCTGAGCAGTGGGTCGGAAGTTGGTAATTACAGTTTTGAAGTCTGTGTCAATACCGTATAACCAATGAGGCTTCCTGGGCTTTATTGCAGTTTCAATTTACCATTCCTTTTTTGTAAAATAGTTGTTTCTTTGTAGCCAGAGGATTTCAATCTAGCTTTTTCATTGCTATATTGCAACCTTTTTTTGTTTCATAACAAGGATCACTTTTTTGTCATTGTTAAGTCCATCTGTTATTGAAAATCAAACAGAGAACCAAGCAATAACTGAACAACACTAAACATTCTCTTTAGTCACGACCGAACCTCACATTGATACCCTTACTCTCTTTCAAACAAATTGTCTGTTAAAAGTTAAGATTCATAGGAAACCTAGATTTATGGAAGAGCATCAAATGAAATTCAGAAGCAAGGATTTGCTGCTGTTTATGTGCAGAATGTTTCTATCTTTTTGAATCAAACAATGTAATTCAGTCATATTACATAACTCCAAATGCAGCCAGATAAAGACGGTTTCAACAGGATTTCAATTTTTGGGGAGAACGGTTTATAGATATATTGTTAAAGAATTTTGTTTGACCAATAATGCAAAAAATAGAAGGTGGGTTTTCATTCAAAAAAATTTGTGTGTTTTACAGGCATTAAAATTGAAACATCTACAATAATTTCTGGGGTGGGGGTGGAGTAGTTCGTAAGGACTACGGTAACGATCCCATGCATGCGAGATAACTCATATTAGTGATATTGGATAAGCATCATAATACTTGATCTTAGCGACCTTATGCGAATCGATACATGGTCTATTAAAATTACGATGCTCAACATAGTGGATTTGCTAATATAGATATATTATTGAAACGTCACAAGTCGGGTATTGTAGAAAATGAATGTTAGAACCAAAAAAAGTGTATTTTACCCTTGCTATCTACGAAAGTGTAAACGTGTTTATAAACATCATCCTCTGCCAAGGTAAGAACCCCTGGGTGAAGTATTTTGGAGCCTCATGAGATAATAATAAATTTACATCCTTTTTTTGTTTGTTTTTTATTTGAGATACAAAGTATCAGAAACATCCGTAATTCGTGTGTTCCAAATATCGTGATACGTATATCAATTTGGCTAGAAAGGGTATCGTCCACCCTAGGTATTCAATGTCCTTAAATGCATAAATTATGTTTACACTGTCTGTAATATATGCAAGGGTTCTTTTTTAAATAAACAAAATCCACTAAATATAAACATAAAATAACGCCCATCAATTTTTGTTCACTTAACTCTTGGAGAAACAGCGATAATTGTGTTGATATTTTTTCAAAGAACTGATGGTTTCATCAAAGTCCAAGCTAGCCAATACCTTCCCGTAGAATAAGTTTTCAGAAAAGTATACATTAACACATGTTGAAAGTAAAAACCGGGGAAATTCCATTTCTCTGCAAGTTTTTTTTGGAGTTTGGCCAGTACCTTTTGAAATTGCGGTCTTTTTTACAGAATATGTTAAAATTCTAAGACGTTTGTTTTGTCGAAATAAAAAAAAATCCAGTGTGTAAATATCATTGGATTAGGAAAGAAAGGGGTATACTCATTACAATATGCTGATGCTACTGCCTTGCTGTTAGATGGTTTGGACAAACATTCAAGATCATCACAAAGTCTTGACCTTTTTTTCAATATATATCATATAGGCCTGAAGCCCAACATCTCAAAAATCAAAACGTACTTGAAAAGGTTCCAAAATATATGTGTTTATATAGTTATATAGTCACTAAGTCATATGTTGACTGATTTGTTTCATACCCTTTGTTAGATTTTTTTCCCCTACTGGATTTGACTACGGGTAATCCCGT
>CAJDSM010143718.1:407-15029 GCA_903981925.1 Ostrea lurida | reverse complement strand
CTCTTAGATCCACCTTAACTTGTAGAAATTTTTTGGATCCTCCTGTCCAGACAACAGGAGCTATTTCATGACCCTGTCAGCGTCACACTTTAAGAAAAAACTTTAAACGGCTAATCTTTGAACCAAAGGGGACACGAGCTTTGACTATTCAAATATAGAGCATAGATGAGACCTTTGTTAGTACCAAACTTTACCTAGATTTGCCTTGCGACCTTGACCCTTACTTTTCAAAACTAAACCATTTGCTATATCTTTGAACTAAAAATAGGGCTTGAATATTTTATGTATAGATGCCTCATGATGAAACCTTTGTTCTTACCAAGACTTTGACCAGTACCTGATTTGACCTACTTTCTCAAACAACTTTAACTTGGGCTAATCTTTTGAACTAAGGAAGAGGCATGATATTATTATAAATGCCTCTTGTCGACAGAGGATCCAAAACAATTCTACAATTAAGTTGGAGTTCTTAATGAGAAGTGGTGGTATGTAAAATTTTAGTTGCGACTAATTTCCATACATATATCAAGACTTTGAAACTTAATTGTTAACATACTTCAATGGCATTAAAAGTACATATTTATCAGGACAGGGAGCATTCATTTATCAAAATTTTATAGCCAGATCAAGAGGGTGTCAGATGTTTTAAGTCTTGTTACGATCTGTCTTCTTTCTATTATAGGTATTGATAAGCTTTAAATTGAAATTTTTCCCATCATTTTTCACAGCACAATTTATTACCATCGAATGTCTATGTATCCTGCTGTGCTTCCTCCTCCCATACATTGTAGCTAGGTAATGGTATTTGAATTTGGAGCACTTCAATTGGGTGTAGGAGGAGAGACATTATTTATTGTAAACAAAATTTAATTGATTAAATATTGAAATACAATTACTCCTTAGACTAATTGTGCATTTCAAAGGTCGGAACAGATCCGTCTTTAGAAAATTTAAGGAATGAAGTTTAATTTGACCTAAGGTTAACGGATATAATCTAACTGTGCAGTTTACGCTGTAAAATCCCCGAATGGATATATGTTGTTAGAGTAACTCACAAGTTGAGATTTATATATACCCCCCGGCAACAGTATTTTTGGGTGAGGGAACTGAATCGTTATTGTCTGGTCCTCCGGGCCGTCTGTGTTATGTTAGACGCATGCTCGGCTCTATAAACGGGTGTATCCTTGGTTTGGTGATGAGATGCTCACAGTACTCTTGTATTAACTGGTCAAAATTAGCTATTCCTTCTATTTTAAATCAGATAATACAATGCAGTTTTTAACAGATGATGAATAAGTAATAAAAATGTTGATAAGTAAGAATTTTGCATGACGCGCATTTTGTGTGGTAGAACGAAAGTAGAGACAACAAGTCAATGCATTAGACGTCACAAGAGCAATTTAAATTATACAAAATACATTTGATGTGCTCAACTCGCTGTTTTTCTTTTAGCAATCAAATTGCTGTAACAGAGTAAAATTAAGTATGTATAATTCAATTAACATCGACAGAAGAAATAATAATAAACAATCTAGATCCTCTGATATCATTTATTGGTATATTGTTTTAATTGAACATCACGACATATATTGTAAAATATTTGATGATTCTTATTTTTTTCAAAGCAATATTTCATAAACAAAGGATAATAGATGACACCAATTGATAGACACTTCTAATTTTAAATCTGAGAAGTTGTTTTGATATATAATAGGTTGCCTCGGATATAACGCCTGAAAGACCAGCTTCTGTTTTCTGTTCATCCTTTTCTCACAGGAGAAACTACTGGAAAAGATTCAAGAACCCCCCACCCCCACCCCCCAAACCCCCCCCCCCCCCCCCGCCCCCCCCAACCCCCCCATCCCCCCCCTCCCCCAAACATGGCATCCAAGAGCAGGCTGGCTCACATAATTTGCCTTCCTGCTTGTTGCGCTCCGAAGCAGAAGCAATAGCATCCGCAAAAGACACGGAATGGCCCGCGAGGAGCAGCCGTCAAAGTAAACGCATACACGGCACCAAATGACGGGACCTTTCCAAATCTAAAACACCTGCTCTATCATAATTCAGGACTATAATGATATAAATAGTGAAATTGAATACCTAGGTCCCCAAAGGGAATACCAATGCCCATTAGTCAAACCCAAACCAATGCCCTTATCCCTTTTCACACACTGTCAGTGAGTACTAGAACACCTGACTTCAGTAAGTACGTGACTATTGTCATTATCAGTTCTTAGTGCCGGTAAAAATCGCGGTCCAAAAAAAAAAAAAAAAAAAAAAAAAAAAAAAAAAAAAAAAAAAAAAAAAAAAAAAAAAAAAAAAAAAAAAAAAAAAAAAGAAAGATACCTAACAGTAGGAGAAACAATATATTTTCCTTGAAATTTAGATTCGCACATAGGCTTTTCAAAGTTTAGGATAAATTGCACTATTCTCCACCGTTTGCCTGTGAATTACTAATTATCTCCACGTGCCTGTAGAATCCATTACGACTCCCCATTTGCCTGATGGAATTCTTCACATTAATACTCCAGTTTGCCTGTGGAATGTATTTCATTCCTGTAAATCCTTATTGATAAATTTCCATGGTATTTGACCTGTGTAATCCCGCTTTTTACTTCACCTCCTTTTATATGCTATGTGTTTATTGCAATAATAAATTGATCTTACCTGATAATGTGTCTACTAAACAAGCGGGAAAGATTTTGTGTTGTTATAATTTATGGTTACCAGTATTAGTTGATCTCATAAAAAATGTCCAACATTCGTGAACTTATTTGAATCGAATTTAACATGCATGAAATCAACCACTGTTGCAAATAAATAAAGTTACACTCCTTTCTAAAAAATAAGCTTAAACATTAAAATATATTAACAAAAAACTAAGTTGCCATAGTTTTTCTGATATCAATCAAAAAGTGAGACCTTAGCTGAAGCACAACCGGGAACCTTCTCCCGCCGCCCAGGTGTGCGTGGCCCGCTCTTTAGGCCCTTGTAGCAATCGAGAGCATAGCCATCTTGGAATGATGTGTGGGACAAGATGGACGACGCCCAACCCGACGTCTGCACTGGCGGATTGGTGACGCGAGGGCCGGGGGTTCCTGGTTCCAAGGGCGCGGGGGACAGGTCTGGCACGGAGCCTGAGCGGAAAGGGGGGGTGGGAGGGCGGGGGGGGGGGGGGAGGGGGGGAGGAGGGCGAGGACGAGGGGGGGGGGGGGGCACGGGGGGCGGCGGGGGGCGGGGAGGGGGGGAAGGGAGGGGTGGGGGGGGGGGGGGCGGGAGAGGGGGGGGGGGGGGGGGGGGGGTGGGGGGGGGGGGGGGGGGAGTGGGGCGGGGGAGGTGCGCAGGCAGTTTTGGGAAGGAGGTGTTGACTACTCGAGGATGAACTCCCGATTTCTTGGTTTGCGACAATACGGGTTGACTCACGGGCGGGCGGTGGTGGACGGTCAACAGTGGCATGCGTTACTCCTCATGGGCACACTGATCCTCCTTCGCTTTGTCGGAGGTCGGTGGTGTATTGCACCAACACTCCAGAGTTTTGTATATGTCTTTTTGATGTTGATTACGTTTAACACCATGTTAACTTGTTATTTGTTATTCCTAATAGTAGGGGTACTGATGGACTCAATTCTAACTCGATTTCCACGGGATCACCGCCAGAAGGGTATATTGCAACCTTGTATCGAACATATTAAATAGGTTTCATTACGAAGCCAGCTACGTATGTAGAATTGTGCGAAGTAAAGGAACAAAGACTGAAATAGTACGATAAGGCGAGGACTAGAGGGGGATGGCCACAATTCTGAACCGAGCCGGCTTTCTTCAGATAGGGTGATGGCAGACATCTCCAGCCCCTTGAATCTAAAAGGGTAAAATGCCTGATCGCGGGTCACATTCCTAGATTGATACTCTTAAGTGTGGATACTCTTAAAGAAGGAGGAATGTATTGTGGTATCTGCGTGACGTGTCGAACGCTGGTGGCCAATAGCTCAGTTGATAGCAGCACTTAAGAGTCTGGATACCTCGGGGGGAAAAGCTTTGGAAACTAGGTGGACGCTTGAGACACTCGACGGAGATGGAAGAGGGGACCGTGACGATAGGGGGTGGAAAGATGGATTCCTGACCGAGTTGGAGCAGTGATTTGACCCGATAGTGAATCAGGAGACCTGGAATTCAAAAACTCGCCAGCCGTAGTTCCCGTGTTTTGCATTGTTTCGTCAATTCTGATTCACATTTGGGGAGCCAGGGTCTCTACACGTTCACTGATCAATATTCGGTCGTGTACAATGATGTTGTACGCAACATGGTCCTGACTTTTCATATTCTCCTGAGATTGGGTCGACGCGGCGGGGTGTGAACCGGTTCAAAGGGGATGTTACATTCCTCCACTTTGAGCCCCTGTCCCCTTCCTAGGGTACGGTCCAGGGGGTCCGGTGGTGCCCAAATCTTCTCTATTTGTGTTGATGAATATCATATGTTGAATTGCTCACCGATTAATTAGAACTCACTTAGTGTCTTATCTGTCTTTGGCCTTTACATTTGCCATGAGACTTCAAGTTTGATCACAACTCTGCATGGAGGCACTCCTTGACAGCGAAAAACCACGAGCAGGTGTGGTGACTGGGCAAAGGAGGCTCGCGTAGTCATCCAGAGCTGGTTTAAATTGTAGCAGACACTGTGAAAATATGTTGAAACTTTGATCACCATATGTTCCGAAATTACTTTGGAGTTTCGCTTCATATAGTTCTAACTTTTGGGTTTCCCTTCATACATGGCTAAAACTTGCTTCTAGTGGTGGGCAATATGATTTTCGTTCTTACAGCCTTAACAACGGTAGTTCTTGTAGCTAACGTTACTATCTATAAACTGTTTACCTACGAATTTCATGTATCCATGAGAGCTGCTTTAGATCCGTCTTTGGCCTTTTAGGTTGAACACGGCTCAATATGCATCATGTTTAACCACCCTTTAATGTTAACCCGTCGTAGGAGCAGCTTGTGTTTTTGGTTGTGAGTTGCATTAATTTTGCCGGATATTAGGGGTACGTCTCGCGCAAGTAAGATTTCTACCACATAGCATCTCATAGCAGCGCAGGGAAAGTTCATATATCAAACAGGAAACTGATGGTCAGGTTGGGAATGCAGGGAGGTTCTGCTGTTTCAAGAATCTACGACTAAGAAATCTACGAGATTATAGCATATCGCATTGTACTGCCCTGCATATTTATATTCGCTTTTATAAAATATTTCATGGTCATTCATAATTACTATAGGTTAGATTTCATGCTATTGTCTCCTTACAGAGGGTCACTGGATTTGAATGTTCGTTGTATAATTTCCTTTTTTACGAGGTTTGAAACTTTTAGAAAACTTACAATCAAGGTGTTCCTCATCAGTGGGTAATTGGCTTACTTGCTTGCCCGACCATGGACAGGATGACAACGGTTATGAATGTTGTTGCCGTTAGGCTGTACGCGTGCTCTTAATTTTGACAGATGCAGAGAAGGTGGTATGGGAAACAATTATTCATTTACACATGGTAGACGAAGAGACCAACATCAAAGCCGATTTATGTCAACTTTGTTTTCGCCGTGAGGGCGGGGGGGGAGGTAGATATGTAGATTTGTTTAGTCGCCGTCGCTTTGGGCTATTCACCCTTTATATAGTTTGACGCTTACATGAAGATCACGACTCGCGGAGAGCGCCATCTACTTGTTAAATTAATTATGTTTGTCTTTGCACTGCCATCAGAGCGTTATATCTGTGCTGGGAGAAATAGACTCTGCGGCGTTTATTCTGTCTCCTTCCGTGACTCTGGTTGCGTTCTTGTCTAAATGGGAGTCGGCTGATTTTGGCATGAGTAGGTTGACAGAGGTTATTGTGAGGTAACAGTAGGAGGTCCGACGACTAGGTGCCATAGTTCGGTGTGAGTAATTAGCAAAGGTAAAGATATAGCTAGATTCGTTTCGATTAGATCAAGTGATAAGCGACATGTAACTGCCGTTATAATTTAGTGGCCTGATGATGACAATCAGAAAGAGAAACAACTGAACGTGGCGCAAGAGTATAAGAACTACGGCGGGAGAAGGGAAAGTGAGTGGAACGCCTGACAGTCGCGTCGAGCAGGAGACAAGACATGCCTCGGGAGATGAGCTACCACAGGGGATAGAAAAGTAGGTCAGGAACAGCAGGCGCGCAACGACGACAGTGGACCAGCAGTTTGTAGTGCAGTAAGCAGAGGAGATAAACCTGTATCATGGTTGAGAAAGTGTTGTGACCCCGTGCCGATTTAGAGCACCACACTAGGGATGGTAGCACAGACGGTTGAATTAGGAATATGATGAGAGCAAAAACACGGAAGAGCAGGCAAGACAGAGGGCCTAGAACGGAAAGGGCAGCGGAAACCAAGAGCGGACCGCAAGAGAGATTACAATGTAAGTCGTCTGATGAGGAGTACACCAGTCAGACACAGACACGAGGACGGAAGGCGGACGTGGCACAACGTGACCAACAGAGCGAAGCCTCACGCCGATAGAAGCAACTATGCAGTCAACAAGGCCGTTGGAGTAAACCCAAGGCTTCCGCGCCGAGCAAGGAATGGACAGGACGCCGAAAGCGATAGAGAACGTGCATGCAGAAGGAGCTCAGACAGCGAGCTCTAGTGAGTGAGAGGACTCAATCCGCCCTCAGAAAGGCAGAAAGGCGCGCGCGCTGTGTTGAGTGTTGAGCCCAGCCACACTGCTTACGGACAAACCGACAAGCCGAGGGCGCCGCAGCTGACGACAGGAACCACAAGGGACGAAAGAAGGCCGCCACGCACCACGCGGAGCAAGGCGCAGCTGAAGAGCTCCGAATTGCAGGTGCAGCGGAATTGCTGCCACTGGAAGTGTTGAGTTAGCAAGAAAAACAATGCCAACGTGAGTGTTGGTTGGATACAAGAGGTTAAGGGAAGCTTAGGTGGAGCAGAAGGGAACGTGGATGAGCACAGGGGGAGGCGGCTAGAGAAGGCCAGAGTGCTAAGAATAACGGCAAGTTAATGGCAGAGTGGAGAGAATAAGCTAGGCCTTAGACTCAGTTATACAATACAAAAGGGATTGGAACTAAGAATCACTGAGAAAGACGGCCCGGCCTTAAGGTTTAGCACACATGATAGACAGTGTAAAGGAGTATCTAATGAGTATGAGTGTGTGTCAACAAGCCAAAAAAGGGAGAGACGCAAAGGACGATTTATCACAGAGTCGAACCAGTAACTCAAGGGAAGTTACAGATAGATACATGAACGAACAGACCATTAGTACAAATTGACTGCGTAATGTGCAATTCTTGGGTGTGGTGGTAAGAGTGTGGAGAATGCACATAGGCAGTTGCTGGTGGCGAAGTGAGTGTAGAGAAGGCACCAGTCTACTTGGAGTTGAATGAGATCAATGAAGAAGAGGGATGATACAAGTTAAACGGTTAGAGTGAGGAAGTAGCGAAGCAACACGTAGGAATGCGATGGCGCCGAGATAATAAAGGATTCAAGCAAAGAAGAGGGCAGCCTACGGGAGGTGCGATGGCCTGTGAGGGGGACAATTATCTCGAGACCGTAGGACAACGAAAGAACCGAGTAATGGAACAATGAGAGCACTACTGTACAGGCAGAAATACTTGACCCGACAACGCACGGACACAGGAGACCAAGAGCAAGAAGAGCTGGGGAGCAAAAGTGGACAAGGCAAGGGATGTTTGCCCGGCTGGACGACACGAGAGGAACAGAGCAGAGGCCAATTAGAAGGAGCAATCCAGGTGAGAGCCGGAAAAGAAGAAACAGTCGATGCTAAGGGGGAAAAATGGCCGCGCAAGCAGTTGTGGTGTCATGCGAGTGCAGCATTCAGGATATAGCGGCCGCGGTAGCAGTCGCGGTTGTGTGCGAGCGAGACAGAGAGCAGGGAACTTACAAGGGTAGTACAGAGAAGGCACGCCAACAGGTACGGGAACTGCCGCTACGAGGCGTGGGGGTGGATCGCGAACTGCCAGTGCTCCGCGGGTAGACAATAATGGCGCTGTAAAACTAAACGGTACCGCAAGAATGACCCCAGCAAGGCAAAACCGATTAATAAGAAAGGCAACAAAAACAGACAGAGAGTGAAAAAAGGAAAGTAGGCTAGCAAATGGAGCAGCGAATAGATAGCAGAGTGGAACGACGGTCATTAGAACGGGCCGGGAAGAAAAATGAACTGAACTCGTCATGAAAGAGCTGAGCAAGAGGACGTGGTGATTGTTGCAAGAGAATACAGAGGAAGTACCAATAAAGATAGGTGGCATGAGAATGCTCAATTGTGGGATTAGTTCTGCTGCCGTCGTGGCGGAGGTGTAGTTGAGTGGATGTTAAAACTGAAGAAATTGTGATCAGGGGAACAAGACTAAATGAGACGTGGCGTCTTGGTAAATACAACATCTACAGAGGAGCAAACAGACATAATGTGGGGTAAAGCGAACGGCTGCTGATGGAACGCGTATCCGGCATTGACGGGGGCGCGCGACTTTCGTGACGGCAACCAAAGCCGCGCTCAATGCTACAAATACTATTCCGTGAAGGTCGCGACAAGGGAGCAGCACATAAACGGAAGGAAAGGTTCGACTGAAGTTCTACATTATGAGGAATATGAGAAGCTGAAGTCAACCTAAGAGGATAGAACAAGCAAAGTTTGGGTACTTAGGGAGTTCGCAAGCCGAGAAGGCAAGTACCACACCCAGGAGAGCAAGAAACCTGGGGTCGACTACGACCTTGTCGATACGAGCAAAGCATCCCGGAGTCCAAGGTGGCCCCACTCCCAGCTATCATGAGTGCGGCTTGCTGGGGTTTAGATTAAAATCAATGGGGCAGGGGGACTGTAATCACAAAAAGCGATCGGTCTATGTCACAAATCAATTTCTGAGAATGCAAAAGAGCTATCATGAAGTCGATTCGAGCGGTCATGCGCAAGGGATACAATTGACTTGCTGTTCCCATCTAGTAGATGTAGGAATTTATCTGAGTATCTATGGTTCATAAAATTAACCGGCGGCCGTGATCACAAAGATCTTGGCCAAGAACAGATGCCTCACTGGAAAAGGCACCATGCAGGCGAATGGCGAGATAAAGTGATGATACAAAATATTTATCGGATATGCAAGGAAAGTGTAGAGAGTCAAAAAATTCAAAGACCGCCCTACCGTACTCCATATTCACGTAACAGCTGCCGAATGATGCGACAGCAGTACCACTGTATAATACTGTACTACAGGATCAGTGCCGGTATGAGAAAAGCACAATGCTTTTAGGAATATACAGGCGAAGCGGAACCGGGCGGGACAAAAAGGTTAGGGGACGAAAAAGGAGGCAACTAAATATTTTAAGCGACGCTAAATATGCGAAAGATAGACATATAGATGAGATACAAGGTGGTCCTGCTGCGTTGTACATGCGAAACACCGAATAGAGCGAGCGATAATGGAGGAGAGACAATTGGGGAAATCCTCGGCCGGAGATTGTAGAGACTGTAGGAATTGCTATGGACATTAGCTATACTATAATGCACGGTGCACAGTCTCGAGGATATACGGGATGAGGCAGTAGAGATTTGCGCATAGCGAGGGGATGCCCAACGCGCGATTTACACCCGTATCTATCAGAATGATGGGAAGCGAGGGACCCGTGCGGGGACGACAATATTCTCATGCTTGGATATACAGCATTTTAGTTCTAATGACCGTCGGCCCGGGTAGGGCAAAATAAGAGTGATACCAAGGAAGAGGTGGGATAACAGGTGTCAAAGGCTCGGATATGGACCTGACTTCGCAGGCATATAAGGGTAGTGGATCCTCGTAACTATTTAATAAGCTTGATTCTTCAGCAACAGTTTTTCATGATTAAGCGAGTTTCGGAGAGCAAAGCCCGAAGATTTCTTGAGATGGTGGTATAGAGTCAAGAAAAAGAAGACAACAGTGGGAGGACTGTTATATTCTCTGGATAATTAGCGAGAAAAGTACAAGGAGCCTACAGGGTTTCATTACATTGTCGCCTAATTGGTCACAAGTTAATACGGTTGGGGGGCTTCCAACATTACACTAAATGTGTATATGTTAACAGAGTGACTTGCTGATGGGATTACTGTGTTTGCAGAAAGTTGTTTTATAAGTCTCTCTCCTGATTCGCTTTTAACTTGGGAGGTTGGAGCGATTGTCCCAGAGGTCAAAGTCTCCTGGCCCTCTGGGTATTTGCAGTCACTTGAGCCCGGTATTGTAGTTTTGAGAGGGTGGGCGGATGTCAACATAGGAGAGTCAGTTGATTCAATTTATTGAAGCCGCATTATTGATTGCCTAAACTACCAGGGAGCGGAAAGAAGTCGCGGCGTAAGCTCCTCGGTTAGCAAAGACTATAGCCGCTTGAGCAAAGATATTCGTACTCTGAGGCAGAAAGCGAAAAAGGCTGTGAAAAAACGAGTCAGGTACGTAATGTAGTAAGGCACAATTCGAAGGTGCTAATTTCGTCTGGGGAAACAATGAGGCAACATTGAAAGTATATTGGCGTGCAAAGGGTAAGTCCAATTTCGGCGATGCCTGGCCGCTCTCTGGTATTTCATGAAATGCGCGCTTCATATTTTGCGATGAAACGTAAATAACCTGGAGAGAGTAGAGGTGAAGCATAGTTTGCGTGGGCATAGAATACCAAGCTTATTAAGATTTGGTGGTATAAGGAAAGACTTGGAACAGACAGGGCTTTCCCGAGAGAGCTTTAGCACCGTTCTGCTGTCAAACAAACTGCAGAAAACAGCAAGGGGAGTGAGGCGGATAGACAGGCGTTACGAGGACGACGGGAACACGATGTTGGTTTATACTAGGTATTTAATTGGTTACAAGAACAATCAGGTAATCCAATCGTGGCCTGAGAATTTTAAGTGTCTCCGTTTCACCGTGCTGATGGTGGGTAACAGCACACAATTGACTACGGCTGCGGTAAGAAGGATGGGCATGACGGCGTCGAGACCGGTAGTGAGAGGTATGGTATACAGTCCGGAATTAGGGATAACCGTAACATCTAACTTCCCATCGTAATATCACCAAGGGCGTCGTGTTTTGGTTCCCGTTAACGTTATGTCTTATTTTTTGATTATACGCGGCAGGTTCGTATTTTTATTCTGGTTATTTAGAACTTTAACATTTAAAATATTTCATGTGCGTTTGAGGAAAGCAAGACACATATTTTATGTCTAAATGAAAGTTTTAAGTTCTGCTTATCGCCGACTCAACAGATACTTTCTGGAACAGAGAGAGTCCATGTTTTATATAAGATGTATCCAGATGGGGGCTTGGGTAGTTCTTTATAGAAAGGTTTTATGTAGGTCTTTGAGGACCCAGGTTTCGAACAGTACGTCTTTGGGTTAAAAGAGGTTTAGTTCAACATGCTAGGGTATCGTCTTAGAACGGCCAAAATGGACGGATATTTACACAACGTGGCCTAAGAAGTTCAGTTGCATGGAACAGAGACCGCTCGAGGGAAATATGGTTCGGGAAGGACAGCCGAGATTTGACATAGGTGAGGAATGGTTGCGAATAGGCCACGAAAACAACCCTCAGACCTGAGGGTGAAAATGCAACCAACGACGAAAAGTACAGTGGAGTACGTTGCCATAATAAATTAGTACATATCTCAGACTATACCCCGACTGTGGGTAGTCTATAGAGTCTGACAAAGCTAAGTCCGTAGTTACAAAAGGCAAGCAACAGTACTAAATAGGAGATATGGGTGGGCAGACATAGTGACGGGTATGGAAACCAACAAGAGAATTTAGCTTCATTCGTTTGTTTACATAACACAACCAATTTTAACACCAAATTTAACAACCTCAATCGATATAGATTCCGTAATGTCTTATGGTGAATTTATTATATTTCCAGTTTCATTAGTAATTATATGTCTGTTCTTATTAAAATGTACAAGACTATAGACTACCCCTATGATATATTTGTTGCGAATATTCACCGCAATTTTTAAGTGGCCTGGTAGGAGGGTTCATGTTTTCAAGGGAGAAGAATGATTACATAAAATCATAATTCAACCTACCTGCTCGCATAGTCATCGCCCCAAGACGAAACTTCAATATTATGAAAGAATTGAAAGAGATCATAATATCTTTTTTAACATGCATCTGTTAGCTTCAAAGTAATGAGTTCCATTGAGAAAGTTTTATTAGCCCGTGATGGAAAGACATCTGATACCGAGAGATGACCATAAGAGAAATAGTATTTCTTAACAATTTTGGATAAAAACGGGCCACCCAGCTATGTCATTCTAATATCCATTTGCTTAATGGATGTATTCAAAAAATAAGCTATTTTCAAGAAGATTGGTTTTTTTATTTACAATACATAAGATACACTTACCCATGTATTAAGCTCAATGGTTGCCTTGAACGCTCGGCCTGGGCCTCACGAACCTAGATATAGAACATAGCGGGAATCACTTCAAACTTTATTAAACTTGTTGGTTAGTGCATTCCTTCATGTCTCTACCTCACAATACCGCTTTCGAAGATAATTATTCTTACAGCGATATGTGGTTGGTAGGATAATCTTGAGATTTTGAAAATTGTTCAGATTTGACTCGGTATGGTTTCCTCCATCGTCATATTTGGCAATAATCTTTCCTGTATATAGGAGTTTTGAATTATTAATCGATGCTCCCTCCGCTTGCTGTCTCAAGAAGCGGACTGTTTTCTTGTGCTCAAAAGTTTTGCAAACCTTAACAATGGTGAAAAAATAGGGTAGGTTTACAAGAAGGAATTTTAAAATGGTGTGTATGGACGGATCGAATTTATCTACACATTTGAGCGTGCTGCGCACGTCAATGAGCCTTATATCAAAATATTTTACCGATTCGAATTAAGCCGGTTCATAGTCGACTTATACAATATAGAGTAACCTCCAATAGTTAGGACGAAACACTTAGATAGATGAGTCTTTAGACCGTTATTCGTTCATGTGCATTTCACGGCCATCCTTTATTAATGTCCCCGGTATGCACATGTTTTACGATGTCAAGGTATGAAACCATTTGCACACTTACCACGTCTGATAAAATGATACTAACTGCGCTTGATTTTTCAGTCGACTATCAGATATACGTCACTCAACCTTTAATTATTCCCTGACCAGTAAAACGGTTTACACGATATTCAGCTGCTTTCGTCCGAAATAGTTGTCTCTGTCAAATTTTCCGCCATAGTTAAATTTTTTATTGCAATATTGGAGCCATCCAATTGCCGATCGTCAGTCGACGCCTCGACATAGAGTAGCAACTTGTAGATGTACTTTTAGTAGTGGTGCTCTTCTCAAGAAATTACATTCTTATGCGGCCAAAAGCCAATGCTGGTGTTTTTCTGCAGTATAATACATTTTTTATGAATACGACGTGCCAAGGCTCACCTGTACAGAAATCAAGGATGCTTTGTGCCCCAAAATGATTAATGACAATAGGTCAACGTTTTAACGGTTTAAGGTTACAACTTTCAAGTGGAGCCTATGCGTATGAGGGCACATGATATAAGGTATCCGAGGAATACCAGCAAAATTCGCGAGTCTGTTGCAGAGGGATAGCGAAATAAAGAACATGGGCAGCCTCACGACTCATGCGGCAGGAGGGGAGTGCAATGGGGCCTCACAGATTTTGTTAATTTACTTTTATCACTTCATCTCCAATTAATTAAATGATGTCATATGGAGGGGGTGCCAATAGAAGAGTTGCGCCACAAGAGCAATTCAAAGGTTCAGTTAGAACAGAGCCTACTGCCCCCCCAAACAAGTTTTTCAAAATTTAAACTTTTCATTGAGAAAAACGCAAACAAAAAACGTCTGTATGGTAGCTCATCTTACTTCTAGGACAGAAGAAAATTTTTCAACCCATAAAGCGATCTGAAACCATTATTGTTGAATATTTAATGAAAATCTAACCGACAAATAACAACAGACCGAATCCTTCAAAGTCATGTTCGAACCGATACCAAACAAACGGTGAAATGGAAATAAACACAAGGGCCACATATAAAGAGGGAGGTGAGTTGCGGGACCCTGTAGGCCTAAAAATGTAACATTGAAACGCCTATGCTCGTTAGTTCCAGAATATGGTACGATCGAACATAATCGCAAAAAAAAGTTTTTATGGGTCTTATTTCCAAATAAAGAACACGAGAGGACACGGGTCTATAGTGCTGTTAATCAATATTTTCGAAACCAAGTTGGAACCTAATTAGTTGATGCAAATGAAGTTTGGGGCTAACCAAAAGTGTAGTAGCACCCTAGCAAATAAAGATAGGCGAAGCAATCAGCAGCGATGTGCATTACCTCTCCCAGTTGTAGTTACTTTGAGAAGTCTTGCTGAAATGTGGGATATCGCCACCAAACTATGTTAAAGTATACGGTCTCTAAATCTTTCTGCCACCCAAGCGCAACTGTATACTACAATCTCGCCTAAGATATGAGTGGTGGTATTCCAATCCTATGGTATATTCAAAAGCGATTTGACTACATGGTTTCCTTATTTTGCTCAAAAATGATCCAACGTTGTTAGAAAGAGACAAAGAACACTAATGATCGCCCTGTCCAATTC
>CAJDSM010143712.1:0-11639 GCA_903981925.1 Ostrea lurida | reverse complement strand
GCGCGCTAGAACCACCGGGCACGAAGTCTCCCTCCAGGGAATTTGTGTTTGCGCTTCGCCTGCTCTTTATATATATATATATATATATTATATATATATATATATATCTATATATATATATATATATATATATATATATAATATTAATATATATTAGTTTTTTTTATTGTACGGACTGTGGTCATTCTTGTGAATTCATTATAAATTATTTATTTCTGTACCAAACCATATTCTTTGGAAATATATATTATATATATATATATATATATATATATTATAAAAGAGCAGGAGCGCAACACAAATCCGCTGAGGTGGAAATAAGGTACCCAGGAATGGGTAAGCACCCCTATGGGCACTGAAAAACAAGTTAATGTTACAAGGGGTTTTAAACGTCTCGTTTGAAAATCAGTATTTTCCGTAAATTCTAAGGTCGTTTATAGCGATCTAGTTTGCATTACAACTGTCTTCGGAACAATTGCTGTAGTGGAACGTGTTTCATACATAATAATGATTGGTTTTTATATAGCGCTTTATCTACCTACATGTAGGTTACCCAGAGCGCTTTACAAATACATTATTAACCCCGCAGACCAATAACAATCCAGAACCTTTTCAGTGCAAGGTTGCCGTTTTATGACAGCGCTTAGAACACTAACATTCTGACAATATCTTTCACTATCTATAGCCAGGTACCCGTTTTTAACAACTTGGTGGAGTGAGGAAATTCCATGTAAAGTGCCTTTTCCGCAAGGACACAACGTCGGCCCTGCCAGTAACCTAGCATGTACCAATTGAAACCAAAAGACCTATGAATGTCATTTCTAAGCAATAGTGGTTGACTAGTAGAAAAATCACTATATAAGATATAGACTGTGTTGTCAGGGGAAACCATAATTATTATTAACAGAGACACATGATAACATATTTCTGAAAGTCAGTACGCACAAATACATCATATAATAAAAATCAATACGGTACCAATTTTGATTCACCAGACATGCGCATTTTCGACACATTATGTCTCTTCAGTGGATGCTCAAACCGAAATGTTGAAAATCCGAAACATGAAATAAAAACTTTATAAAAGTGAACAATGTAGTGCCAAAGATTGGAAGCCATCTACTATTACTTATTAGGTTTGTTACTGATTGTCTACAGAAATATGTCGGGTTTGTTCAAGTCCATAGAAGGCGAGGCGAAGCCGAGCCTTCTATGCGACTTGAACAAACCCGACATATTTCTGTAGACAGTAGTAACAAACCTGATAAGTGTTTTGTTTTTGTTGCGAGGACAAATAATATGACAGCACAGTAATGTACGAAAAGTTAGCTTTAATAAATAAAAAAGACTAAAGCATCCGCCATGTTGCCGTCCTGATAAAAATTTTTGCTACTCACCGTCTAAAAGAAATTAGACGGCAGTCACAGTGAACGCGGTTCACCGCAATGGAACGCAACATTCTAGTCCCGAAGCAAAACAAAGTTCTATATGCAATCAGTTTTGTTTTAGCAGCCCATTGTTCGTACCAACACGGTCTTGCTTTTCCTGGTAGTTGCAGATGACACAGTCCATTGTCAATGTTAAGAAGGATCAGGGGAGGCTCGGTTTGGGAGCTTTGTAGATCAAGTAAAGATACAGATAAATTTTCAATATATTTACATAAGTAAAGATTAATTGAATTGATTGATTGCTGTACCCTCCCCGTTAGAATCTTTTATAATCGAATGTCCATTTACGAGCAGTTAAATTGAATTGTGTTCCTAGAATTTGAAATAAATACGGACTCAGTCAGAATTTTTCTTAAAATCAACATACAATATAACGTCAAGTCTTCGATTTTTAGAAATGCATATAATTTTCAAATGTTGGACCTAAAACGATGTTCAATTACTTGTGTCAATCACTGCATGGACATGGCAGAAAACCAACCTTTTCACTCGTGGTGCAAAGCATTTTAACAACCAAGAACTGCGTATTAATATTGCTTTACAGTAACGGTTTTTGAACAAATATTTAAGTTTATTGTATATATCTAATAGAGTTTTTTTCTTCATACATTCAGTGACAATCCTTTGGGAGAAGCCTACAATAGGTCAATGTAGGTCCTTTTCTTGGCGAACAATTGAAAGAACTGGAGCCAAAAGCGAGAACTGTAACAGAATATATGGGCCCCCCCCTGATTCAATCAGGAGTGCCGCTCGACTAGACTGGACACGAGATGGGTTGAAACCATGAAAAGAATTATAAACTATATCAAGATGTAGCAATTTTCCACGCAACATTTCAAAATCTCGCTGGGACTGATTTTTCCATACTATGTAAAGGAATTCAATTTTGGTATTGTTTCTGGATGATCCATTGGATGATTTAAGCAAAACGGATAGAAAAGGTAATTAATACTGCATTTAAGGAAAAATGATTGCCGTGGTATCACGTGTTTTTGCTTTGAGTTTGACGGTCTTGCTAGGCGGTGGGTATATATTATAATAACTGTGGCTTTGGTTAATGCTGTCATCTTCACTTTGTTCTATACACAGTCATGTAGAGATAATGTACATGTATTTCTGAATATATCATCCTCAAATTTCGCCCAATATTTTGAAATCTTATCTGTAGTTACAATTGAATAAAATGGATCTAATATATCTTTGTTTTGATGAATTGATAATTCTGATGAAGACAAGGACACCTCTTCTGATGTTAAGTATATAATATAAAATACATGATATATGTATTTGGATTTTGTCATATTTCAAAGGACATATATTTTCCTTTAACCCCATGGTGTATGCCGTTCAAGTTATAACAATTCGAATGGCTCAAAATTAAATAAATACATCGAAAATATCTTTCGATCCTTTAAACAATGATTATATAAAGGTGAGGACACCCCTTTTGAGGATAAGTGCATAAAACGCTATGCGGAACATTTAAACTTGGTCATATTTTGAAATAAAGGTTTTATAAACACTTGAATCCATGCCATTCTTGTTCAACAATATAATGATTATAATCAAATATTCCAAATTAAACCTACGTGTTTCACACGTGGATCCAGTGTAGGTGCTATCACAAGAGCACTTGTTTGGAGCCACACAGGTCCCGCCATTTCTACAACTTGGGCGGCACACCGCTGAAGGTGCGACAAACCAATTAGATAGTTTGTCGCATCAAATCTGCTACAGTCCAGAATCGATTAAAATCTACATTCAATTTATACTTCTCAAATTCGAGTCTGACGCACCGAATGTAACATGTAAAATCTTACGCCATGAATATTGTTCACTACTTGAGTATGAACCTTCATTTTACTGTTGTACTTTTATGAAATTTGGTGGATAAGTAAAAATTATTTGACTGATAGATAGTTTGATAGTTACTCACGAGTTGTACAATCTTGCCCTCTGTATGAGGAAGTACAGACACACTGCCTAGACTGACTACAAGTTCCACCATTCATGCACAGTGGTGAGCAGATTGCTGAGAGAAAAATAATCAATGGTCATTACAATGCAAATCTAGAGGTTCCTAGCAAATGTTTCTATTATTCTTCATTTGCACACTTATGGTATTGACTGTTAATATTTGAGGAACATCATATTACATGATGCATATTAACCATAAACGCTTACAAAAGGTAAGTCTTCCACGTATTTCTTCTGTATCAAAAAATTAAAGTGTTTTCAGTGTAAATCCCTGTGTCATAAGGGTAACCTGAAGAATCTTGGTCATGATAAGAAAACCATATTTGAAACCATTATTTGTAGACTGCCTCGCTCCGTGATGCTGGTGTAAGCAAACATGAATTTGTTCCACATCAAGGTCCTTGTTTATTGATTTCACCAAGTGTATGTTAATAACTCTTACAAACGAATAAAAAAAAAAAAAGTTTTTCTCACATATTGGGAGCAGCTCCGCACTGATCAAGGGACCATACGTTGAATAAAGCGGTATACACCAATATTTTAAAAAAGCAAATATATGGATACTGTACGTTGATGGGGAGTATATCCAGGTTTTCTTTTCATATTTTATACTGTGTTTAAACATTTTCTTTAAAAAAATTCACAGTGTTATATCCGAAGGACCGTTGAAAACGTCACTGATGAAAAATGAGAAAAGGGTTGAATAGCCCATAAGCTTCGGTTGATCATCTAGGTGAAAGATCGTTAATATCAGCTAATATATTAAATCACTGGTGTTATGATAAGAATAATTTTAAAAAGATACATATAATCTGTTGTGTTTTCCGTGATAAAAAACGAGATTATACTCCATTCGATCAATAGATTACCTGTGTATTCTTACATCATCATTTTTCCGTTGACAAGTTAAAAAAAATCTCATTATATCTCATACTAGGAAGCACGGTATCCTTCATTATCATTATTATTAATTTACCTTCATTCCTTTTCAAACATCATCGATATGCTTAAATTATGTTCAAATTTAAGTAGGAATTTAAAGAAACGAAATTAATCTTCTAAGAGAACAGGTAAGTAGACTACTACATATATAAATAACAAAATGAAATTAGGATAATGCTGTGTGTAATAAACGAGTTACTTACGTGTTCACAATCTGTTTCCGAATACCCAGGTACACTGGACACTATGGGACTTAACGCACTTCTCTTCGTTCAGACAGGTGGATTACAACACAGCTTAAGAATTTAAAATAACATAGTAAGAGAATATTTGATAAATACATATCTTTCAATATCTTAAATGCAACATAGATGATCTGAAAATTTTCTATCTATTCGTCCGCAACATTACTTGTAAATAAGTTACATTCTGATCAAAACCCAGTTTCTACAAAACTGCAGCAACGATGGGTTTGTCTTGAATTATATTTGTTAAATCTAATCCCGTTCGAGAATTAATACAATTGCATCTGAAAAAAAACATTAGCAGAAATTGTCGAACCCATGACTCAAATGAGAGGTAATTGTCATGGTGTCCCCATCTGGCAAATTGAACATTAGCTAAATATTCGTAAATACCGACACCTGTATAGTGGTAAATGCTTTAGGACTTTTAATATGAGACGATATTTGGACAGCATAGATAAACACCCATTTGACAATTCAAACCCTTTTGTTAACTGGTTGTTCAATAGCAGTATTGCTTGTCCTTATGTAAGTATTTATGTACACCTTGATATCAAGATGTAACAGAAATTATCTTATCGCGATCGTGTAACAATATTATAGCAATTGCAAAGCTAGCTTCTTGAGAATATCATAAAATAAACACTCAGCATAATGACACGAGAATCACAAACTAAGTAGAATGTTTACGCATCTTTTGAAGATGTTGAACAGTATTCCGTCTATGACAGAATTAGTCCTCAGTCTGTTTTACAAATATGGAGATTGCATATAGATATACGCGATTACACCATTCAGTCGTGTTTTCTTCATGAGAAAGATATTTGAGTATATAGAGAGTATATTACTCTCTTTCGTCTCGTAATCATCTCTTATCTATGTTTTCCTCAATCAGTTAGTTACATATACTGTCATCTTCCTGTTCTGTGTCCTTCAGTATCGTCATCACATTCTGGAATTCACTTCTGCGCATCTTCTCTACATATTGTCTACATGTCAAAATTCACTGCAGTTACTTCTTCTGCAGTCATAATCTCACATCCGTATCTGTGCTATCTCACAAGACACCCTAGAGTAAATTTATTTAATGTGCAGGTGCGTTCCGACTTCGAACAAGTCATCAGAACAAAGAAGATGATTACTGCTGCAACTTAGGTCATTTAATTGTAACAGGTCAAATTCCAACAACAGATCGATAGGGTAAACATCAACTTCCATTTCCTTATCTTTTATATAGTAGACGATTGTTTTATTAAAAGTTTTATACTAGCTCATTCCTGATTATATTATTAGGGCATGATTACATACGTGATCTACCCTTAGGCACGCCAATGTGTACACTCAAGATGTGTTTATATAAACACATGATTTTAACTCACTATTTGAGGTTGAGATTTCACGAACTCACAGTAACAATAAATAATCATACACAATAGATATTTATTTAGACACATGTTTATTTGTTTTGGGTATACTAGTGTGTTAAGTAAACCTAGGTAAATTAGAATATTGCATAATACAAATTAAGTATAACATCTTCTTAGTAGATTTATTAATATCGCGAGTGAGAATCTATGAGTTACATTGGTTTAATACAACCGAGAGTTGAATTATTAGTACTGGCTCACAACCTTCTCTCGACTTCTTAATCAAAATGCGCGAAGTGCTTTTTCTCATATCGTGGTTCTAATAATTCTGTGTTGATACTGCATTACCCTAATTAATAAGTGAATGTATACATAGTGAAATCGATTTCTACCTTAGAGTTCACGCCTAGTCACCTTTTATCGAGCGATCACACTACTGATTGCAGATTACCCAGTACAATGCCTCTGTGTAACAATGGTGACAACGAGCTCTGGAACTGCGTGAATAAGTGGCCATGACCCGACTCAGCACTACCAAACACAACACAACCTAGAAATATCACGATAAGAAGGTATGAGAGTAATAATATCAACTGTAGGTATTACCATAGAATGACAGAACTAAAAGCTAGAAGATATAAATGTTGTATAGAAGTTGATTATATTGATCTTGAGAGAGACAATCTATATCAAACAAGAGTATATATAGCATAATTTCATTTTAGCTGTAAACATTTACATAATACGTAATTCATTCGCCTCTTACCGCAGATAAGAACTTTGTGATAGAACAGAGGAGATGTTTTTTCTCGACACAATATTCTGAGAGACATCTTGTCAGTGGAATTCAACCAAGTGATAAGTTGAACAGAAGCTTAATCTAACTTTCATAAGTTAGGGTAGGTTTCAGTGTAAATACTACTGATAATACAAACATCTAGGTATTACTTCTGTGTTAATCCTAGTTGCCGTACATCGTATCACACTCGTATCATCTTTATATAATACACAACGAATTCACTTACTCAACGGTGTGATATGATATTCCAGAATTAAGAATTATTAATAGATTCGGCGTCAGCGTTAAATATCAAGTACAAGTCCTTCGTCTCTACGAGTCAATTGGGTATTTTTTCCGAAAGATTACTGTTTGTACTTGGCTGTGGGAGTAGACATTCAAGTGAATAAACTACACTCTTTTTCTATGGAGAAGTGATTTGTTTTTTCATACCTTTCCTTTCTAGAGTGTAGAATGTTTTACTCAAACGTAGAGTCTTCAACATGATACAATCATGAGTAGTCAATAAACGTACGTAGTGGCAGGCCGGTTTTTGTCTCTGAAGGTAGAGAAAGTGGTAATATTGGTGATCAGCTTATATCTGTTGTGATTATTTCAATTCGTATAAAATCTATTTATATTTGTGCCGTTGTCAATAATGTAATTCTGAGTAAAGTTACACAAATCAAGTAAATACTACGTGTTAATTAAGAAAAAATCACATTTGGACTAAGAGAGTGAGACATCACCCACGGGGGTAAAAAAATGATAGAGAGCACTATATTTAGTATTTATTTTAGTTTAAACATAAGACAATGTATCGGGAAACTCGAGAGTCATGGCTTAACTCGGGATAATTGTAATATTTTAATGTTGCGTGACAGATTTTGCTGTGACACTTGTAACAATACAGCTTTGACGGACAATTGGTGTTTCTTAAAGCATCTCCACAATGATAAGAGCACAAATGTACGGATTTAAGTAATCCATGTATATAATATAGTCTCATCACGAGAGCTGTTATCTCAATAATCTATAAGGAGTCCCCCTAGTGTAATCTTATATCGCCGGCACAAGTCTGAGTTTGTAAGACAGTTCAGCAATACTAAAGTTCCTAAGTCTATTTACACACAGCTATAACCATCGTATTGTCGTAACTGCATAGTAACCAGTCCACATAGTTATCGAAATTTAAATAAATATATAAACGATACGAACTTTCTGTGAGCCAATGTTAGAGTCGCTGGTATAATGTCTCTGATAAGCATTGTGCTCTTCGGGTTAACGTGAGTCTATCATCGCTTACACCAATTGTTAGACTGTCCTTTATACAACTGATTTGCTAGTTTTCAAAGCGGTGTTTGAAGGAATAAATGGTGGCAACAATCGCGGTAATAAGCAGAAAAACACTATTAACAACCACATTTTTTCCTAATAATCTAAGAAGCTATCAATATCCATCACCATTGATATCAAATAGAATCGAATATACAAAGCGTATCATGCTAGAGTGAAATGCGGCAGTTGGTACAATTAGGCCTCTAGAAGAAGTCAACTAAGGACTAATTCCATGGAATATCTCTCGACATTACTCTGAATGCATGGTCACTTCAGACGGAGTAGACCGGTAGAGTAGTCAAGATGATATATAGAAGATGCATCATGAAATTCCACGGCTATCCACAGGTAGTCATTATGGTGACCGACCAATTGCACTTATCTTGTCGTGTTGTCCTTATCAGTTCATATGAGCTATTTTTGGAATCTTACTGCAGTAGTTTACTTTATCTTAATCTCTTTACGGCTCCATAAAAGTTTTCGATCTTTTTCATCATATATATAGATATGAGGTAGTAGAATATTCAATGCTATTTTTTGATCAATAATTGATGCCTTACGTAGACTGTTGATCGACTGCGATAAGCTCCGTGGAGAGCTATCGGCACGCTGAGAGCGGAGGGAGATTCACTGATTCTCAACGGAGCATAACGTAGCTCATGGTAGGCTGACTATATAGATATAAGATAATGTCCAATGTATGAAAAATATCACACGTTGATATATACTGAACGGCAAGTTTAGGATGTTTCGTCATTCTTTGCTCGGATAATTAATGGAATACACTTAGCAGTAATTTGTGACTCAAAATCAAAGTTCATAGTAGATAAAACAAAAATCCGAAATAAATACAAATGGTTGACATAGAAGGGCTAAGAATCCCCGAGTATTTATTCTTCTTAATTCGTAACTAAGCTGCATAACGCCATGGCGGTGTGACCGCGAACAGTAAGTGGACTCGCCTCGACTTCTTGAACTTTCTCTACTGGAACAAAGATACCTGATATACTTTCTGCTTCTTTTGAGAAAACCGTGTATCTGGTATGCCTCGTTACAAGTATTCGTTGACACTGTCTGACGGCAGGTTTGTAACTTTCCCAATAGTATATGTCTTTTGTTGTACATGGTGGTATTTCATTGTTATACGTATATGTACTACCAATATGAATAAGTCTCTTAGATTCTGCCTATATTTGTTACACTATTCACATAGTAGTCGCAAAATCCATACAAATAGCACACGATGGAGATCTAGAAGATGTAGCGGGTCCGCTAACCAGGGGGTTAGGCTGAGTGAAATTCTCCTTTGAAATCATATGATTGAAGGCACGTAATGATTATGGGATCAAGCAGTAATATAGACTTAACACGAGACTCATGTCGTGCGCCAGAAAGTCGTACACTGTTGTATAATAATCTATAATACAACTCGAAGAGTGATTACAAGGATACTCTAAGCTCAAGATGAGAAATGAAAGACAAAAAAAATAAAAAAAATAAACATCATATATTAAAGTAATTTATTTCATTAGTCCTACATTGCGAGAGAGGTTCCGTGTGGTTTCATCGAGAATTAACAAAAGATTATCCACATTTATTTTATGAGATAGCTTGATATAGCTACCATCCTTTGCTAATGTGGGGTACTATTATCTATCATTTTTGTTTTTTTCGTCACGTTGGATAATATTACTCATATTGAGAACGAATTTATATGCACAGACGGTAAGAATGGTTGACGAGTGAGAAGAGATTGTCAAGAGACTTTACTATGGACTTCATCCTCATCATAGCAGCCAATCTATAGAGCGAGTGAGAGGTAAGTGTGTATGACGAGATGCAAGCACTGCTTGAGTCTACACTCTCCGTCACTGTACATCCGAGTTTCTGGATACGTCTAAAATCGAAACACCGGATGAGCATTTACAGCATACATCGATCAATTAAAAATACCACTTAACTATACGTATTACTAATAGAATAGAACATCACGTAATTTCAATTATATATATCATTATCGGTCTTAACACTTGTGATGTATTTCATTGCCACAATATTCCCGTACTGCACTATCCCTGTCAGAGGCGGCGAGACATTCTCTGAGAGTTGGTCGTAGCCGGCATATGGCATACAACCACACTCGGCGATGTGCCACGGTGGAAGCGGAAAATATTATATAATATTTTGGCTAGCGCGTCGGGCATAGAGCGAGTCTCAGAGTTTGATACATCCTATGGACGTTTCCGTCATGTCAGTATCAGTACAGTTTGATTTATTACTGTTATGCAAAAGAAGTGTATGCAGTCAATATGGTTCTACTAAAGTAGAGGCCT
Organism: Ostrea lurida; assembly: GCA_903981925.1. Taxonomy (NCBI): domain Eukaryota; kingdom Metazoa; phylum Mollusca; class Bivalvia; order Ostreida; family Ostreidae; genus Ostrea; species Ostrea lurida. The sequence goes on along the minus strand of CAJDSM010143712.1, from coordinate 1,211 downwards.
AAGAACATATTGAATGTTATAAGCAACTGCTTTTTATGACGACCCTATTGTCTGTCTGAATAAAAAGTGACATTATTCGGTGCTACATAACTACGGCAAAAAGAAAATTCAACAGAATAACTAGTAGTAGAAAAATTAATAATACAACACATAATGCTGACACGGGTCACTTGATCTGAGCGACTAGACAGCGACGGAATATTATCAGCTGAAGCTCTATGTTTCGCAAGCAATTAGCGCTCAGATCCGGGAGGTAAAGGGCTGTACAGAACTTCGAAATATGCGTAATTGATACAATATATCGAGTGTAGGGCAACACGGTCGAGACCTCCCATGACAACAGGAGAAAAGAGAGATAGGCGACTGCACTAACTGGCTGTCTGAGTTGTATATCTGAGGATAACGTTATTCTTGCTGCTCTAGACTATGTCACACACTCTCGTGATCTACTTATTCGTGAGAGTTAAGAGTAAATAATCTGGATTATCAACACTATTGACAAATATTATTATTTCAAATAATCTATCAAAGATCGATAAAAATGGTACCATCATTAGTCGCCTACCATTATTGCTCTGGCATCCGGAGATTTTTTATAAAATTCGTGTCAGCTCTCTCGACGTGCGATGAAGGAGATACGGAATAATCTCCTGGGCGCTTGGTTGGCAGTTCAAAGGAAAATAATACACATCGTGAATGTATATTATGAAAACTAGACTGATGTATTTTTAGAATGGTAATGGCGGCATGATCCACTTCATCAGAAGACTAACTAAATGAACTGTTGCATTTAATGACACAATTGCTCCATGCAATCGACAATGTGTTTGATTTTAAAGAGATACAACCTCAGAATATTTAACTTTGGGGAACAGCAAACTTCTACAGGAATTGCTTTTCATTACTGTAAACAATGACCGTCCTATATGAGTCATGCTATATTCTAGAAATGCATAGTAATTCTTTTTTGGTTTCATCTGTACAACGTTTTTGAGCTAAAGTAATGTTTTTACGACATTTTTCCCACTAGCTAGTGCTGATATGTAATGTTTCGGTATTTAGATGTGTTCGCATATGATTAGTTTTCTCTCTCACCAGTGTCTCCAATGAGGCCCCCTCATCCCCATTCAATATTTTCAAAACTAGTGTGAGAAGCACGATTTTTTTTGATTGCTCATACTCAAGGTCAAGGGTTGTGATATTCCTGTTTA
>CAJDSM010143711.1:0-17160 GCA_903981925.1 Ostrea lurida | reverse complement strand
AAAGAAAAGAAAAAGAAATAATATAATAATAATAATTAATTAATAAATAATAAACAGAAACAATATCAAAAAGGTCTTTTCCACAGGGAAAGGTGGAAAGACCTAATAATAAAACTAGTGATCCTAATTGTTCCGAACAAATTAGAGGTCTTTCCACCTTTTCAAGTTTTTCAATGAATTGAAAAGTTTTCAAGATGACATGAAAAAGTGATAATTTACATACCAAGAAAATCGTGACTTTGACCTGACCTTATTTTTTCAAGGTCTAAACAACATATTCCAAACCTCGCATTTGTACGTCCTCTACGATTTATAGTTTGAAGTTTAATTTTTACGTAACATTCCAGGGGCCAATAACTCCTAAACCATCAACGGATTCTGAAAGTTACCAAAGTCAAATTCAATTGATTACTAGGGAGTTTAAGTGATGATGTTGTACGGTTTACGTCTATCATACAACTGCTTTGCACCAAGATACTGTAAATCTAAAAAATGAGAAAGTTCAGAAATTGTTGATGGGGTACGACCCAATTGTCTTCAATGTGACACTTACGCTTATCGTATCTAAAATTATCTTTTAAATTAAGGCAGTGTCAAAACTGCATATTTCCCAGAATGTACTGACCTTGACATTTGACCTTTGACCTTCATTTCAAGGACAAATCAATAACCCTTCCAGTTTGTTTTCGTCGCTCTACGGTTTATAATATTGAAGATTTGGATTTTTACGTAAATTATCGTTAAACTCAGGGCAATAAGACTCCTTAAGGTCGACGGGATTTCCACACATTGTCCGAGTCAATTCACGTTCAAGGTAGCCAATAAGATTAACTGAAATTTCATTATCAATAAGTTGCCGACTGCGATTTCGAAATTTAACAATGATAAACATATGGTTTTACACAGTTTACTGTAACTCGACAGAAGGTCAAAGTTCAATGCGTAATGTTATATATCAAAACAGTGGATTCAATTTGACTCCTTATGCATATCAATCTTTAGATTTATCTTTTAATGTAGAACCAGTGTGAAAATTGCAATTTTCCAAGATTTTTAGGTGACCTTGAACCTTTGACCTTGACCTTATTTTTCAAGGTCAAAGGGCATATACCCATTCCATTTGTTCCGTCTCTCTACGGTTTATAATATTGAAGTTTTAATTTTTTCGTATTATACCGTAATCTCAGGGGCAATAACCCCTTAAGGATGACAGATTGCGCCAAATAGTTTACGACAGTTAGTTCACCTCAGTACCATAGATTAGTGAAGATTCAAATCAATAAGTTGTCGGTTTCGGATTACAATTGATAACAAATGGTTTTTACGCAATTACTGTAACTCCGACAAAGGTCAAAAGTCAAAGTCGTAAGTGTATATAGACAAAAGTGGATAGAATTTAACTCATTATGCATATCATATTTTTAGAGTACTTTTAGGTGAAGACGGTGAAAAAAATGCACTTTTCCAGATAGGTGACCTGACCTTTACCTTGACCTTATTTAAAGGCAAAGTCAACAATCCCATACAGTTTGTTCCGTCTCTCTACGTTTATGAGTTTTGAAGTTTTTTTGAATTTTTACGTAAAAATTGCAAACTTTCAGGGCAATAACTTTTTACCTGACGGATTACCAAAAAATACGCGCAGTTCACTCAAGCTTGATTAGCCCAATGGACTTAAGTGAAGATTTGAATATGATATCTTATTATGTGTCTTGATTTAGATTGATAACAATGGTTATTGCCGTTAAAATCCCATAAGTTCGCGAAAGGTCAAAAGTTCCAATTACACAGGTGAAGATGGAAGATGTTTCGAAATGTCGAATATGACAGACTACTTTGTTTGTCGATAAGCTTAAAGACGTACAAATTTGATTTAGCGGAAAGAAAATAAAATAAATACGACTAGTATACTATAATTTTTCAAGAAAAATTATTGAGGCTTTCCAAACCCTTTTTGCATGGTTCCATGCTTCAATAAATCAATAACCTGTTATCAACAAATTTATTGACCAATTTTAAAAAAAAAAAAAAAAAAAAAAAAAAAAACAATTTTTTTTTTTATTAATTAATGAAAGCCTTTGATTGGTCACCCTTCCATTTAGCTGACCAAGCTCATGGCAGCTAAACTGTATGACAAAAACCCAACATCCTAGCAGTACACCAGCCAAGCTTGTTAATTGGACATGATATTGTAGGTCCATTTGAATGGTAGAGAAATTTGTGATTAGAAGTAGAGAAAATTTGATTAGAAGCGGAAGGAGTTTACTCAATTTAGTAATCCGGACTGAATCTCTATTAGTTGCATCAGTTTGTGTAAAATTAATTTAATCATTATATGAAATAGTATTACATTTTTAAGATTTATAGTCTGATTTATAAAGAAAGTCAATGTTTCCACTGAGCTTGTTTATGCATGATTATATGATGCTAAAATGTTTTTTTTTTTTTAAAGTATATAATAATCTGGTCCCCGCTTAAACTGGATCCGCCACTCCACTGAGCGCCACCTAAAACAGCTACCACGTGTTGATGTTGATGAAGTGTTGTACGTAGTACTGTGTGTTATAATGTGTTTGTTACAATCACCGGATGGTCAGCCTATATTTTGTGTTGTGTAGTTGAGTTCCTTGAATCCAGTGTGTTTATATTGTTCGATTTAAACATTTAACCGGATGGGTCAGCTGATTTATAAATGTGTTGTGATATTGCCAGTCCTTGAAGATCCAGTTTAACAATCACGATATGATCAGCCTGAATATTTTGTGTTGTGTATTATGTGCATTTCCTTTTCACGGTCATGCAGATAATGGTGATCGAATTATGCCAAATTGAAGGCATGTGATGCAGCAGGATTGTTAATTTACAAAAAACCTGAGAATCTTTTGACCATAAAGTTGGGATCTTAATCATGTGTGATTGTGAGATTCAATATTACAGTGGAAATTATTCAATAACACAAATTCAAGGTAAGTGATGTACTTTACTTTTTGACTATTTTCCCTCATTTTTAACTCACAATGTGTAAGTGTTTAAATTAATGGATAGGTGGGGAGGGGGTGGAAGACTAATGTCACATTGAGAATGTAGGCCTAAGCTATGGGGGCGAATTTGAAACTATTTGATGTCGTTACTAGAAATTAGTAGGGGGGGGGGGTCTGTGTCATTGGAACATTCCATGGTACTTGTCAAATGTCAGCCTGCTTGTGGACCTGCCCCTTGAAGGGTACCTTTGACTTGACCTCCCTTTGAAGGCAAAATTGCAAAAACTTGTGGAATGGCCAATGTGACCTTGACCTTTGACCTTGACCTTTTGTCAAGTGTCATATCAAGGTCAAGGATCCCATTCGAAGCTGGTCTTTGGTCGTCTGTGACTGCTATTCTAAAGTTGTTACTTTGGCGACGGACGTCCATTGATTTTCACGCGAACATTCCCTGTTGAGGTCTGGTCCGTGAGAGCTGCCCTCGCCGGATAAGAGTGTTTGCTGAGTGCGTCGACAGGTTTCCTGCTCTGTGCCTTTGCGGATTCAGGAGGAGTTACGCAAACAAGCTTTTTGAGCCCGAGTCATTGTCTTTCATGGAAAGGTCAAAGTTCAGAATTGTATCCAATGTGTTGAAAGGCCATTTGAAATGTCAATACTTATGCAGATCATGTTTCAAGGCGGATTCCCGAGTAGAAAGCGGGCTACAAAAAACTGTCATTTTCTGAAATTGTTGAGATGACCTTGACCTTTGACCTGACCTAGTTATTCAAGGTCAAAGTCAAGCTTCCCATTCCACTTATTCTGCCGTTCTTCTGACGATTTATAATGTTTGAAGTTTTGAATTTTTACGTAGAATTTCTAAACTTTCAGTGCAATAACTCCTTAAGGAATACCTGGATTCTCGAAATAACTCCAGTCAAATTCATCTTCATTTCCTATTGGATTTAGTAAGATTATTATATCAATGATGTTGCATGTATAGTCTTAGATTAAGCCCTGGAGGGACGCACCGTATTGGGGGTGTCCATCGGAATGGTCGGAACAGACTTCGATGATCCACAGTACCCGCGAGTAAACATGACCATTGGCCCTTATAGCGATAACAATGGTTTTGCAAAAATCCAATAAATTGTTCCGCGAAAGGCAAAGGTCAAGTACGCAGTTGAATGTAAAAGACTTTCAAGATGCTCAATTATAGTGGTAACATGTTTCGATAAGGTCTAAACGCCGTCAAATTTTGATTTGGCGGAAAGAAAAGAAAGAAGAATATAAGTAAATAATAATCACACAGACAATATCAATAGGTCTCCCAAAGAAGATTTTGGAAAGCCCTAACTGTGATCCTAATCGTTCTCGCGAACAATTAGAAGGTCCTATCCACCTTTTCAAGATTTTTCTAATGAACTTGAAAAGATTTCAAGATGACTGAAAAGAAAGTATAATACAAACCCAAAAAATTGTTACCTTGAGCCTGACCTATTTTCAAGGTCAAAGGTCACATATCCCATCCAGTTTGTTCGATCTCTCTACAATTTATAGTTTTGATTTAAATTTTTACGGTAACATTTCAGAATAACCCATTAGTGATCAACGGATTCCGGGAAAGTTACCAAAAGTCAATTGAACGTTGATTAGCTAGTGATTAGTGATGATGTGGTACGGTTTATGATTTGTTCTGATTACAATGCTTTTTGCCACAGAATTGTAAAATTCTAAAAAAAAAAACGAGAAAGTTGAAATTGTGATGTATACACCCAAATTCTTTTTCAAATTTGACTACATACGCGACGTATCTGAAAATTATCTTTTAAAAGTTAAGACAGTGTCAAAAATGCATATTTTCCCAGATTTACGTGACCTTGACATTGACCTTGACCTTCATTTCAAAGGCACAAGGTCAATATCCCATTCCAGTTTGTGTCGTCCTCTACGGTTATTTATAGATTGAAGATTTGAATTTTTACCGTGAGATATCGTAAACTTTCAGGGGCAATAACTCTTAAGGTTGACGGGATTTCCAACAGTTGTCCGAGTCAATTCACGTCAAGTTAGCAATAGATGTACTTGACGGATTCATATTCGATAAGTTGTGCGGTTTCGGATTCACATTGATAACCGAATGTTTACGCAGGGTTATGTAGAACTCCGGACAAAGGTCAAAGTTCAAAACCGTTAGATGTTATATATTAAAAGTGGATTCAATTTGACTCCCTATGCATATCAGATCTTTAGAGATCTTTTAAGGGTGTAACACAGCATGTGGAAAATGCATCTTTTCCAAGCTTGTAGCTGACACTGACTTGTGACCTTGACTTATTCTTAAAGGGTCATAAGGTTTCATAATCCCATTCCAGTTTGTTTCCCACGCCGTCTCTCTACGTTCTATGAATATTGAAAGTTTCAATTTTACGTACATAATTGAACATTTTCAGGGGCAATAACTCCGTTAAGTGATCTACAGATTTCAACGAAAAATTACATTACAGTTTATTCACCTTGATTAGCAAAATAGATTTAGTGAAAATTTCATATCAATATATGTACTGGTTCTTTTTGTTGATTTATTAGTTGATAAACAATGATTTTGCGCAAGCTACCATAAATCCGACAAAGGTCAAAAGTTCAAAGTCCCACGTTAATGTAAAACATCAAATTTAGTATCAATGTGACAACTAATAGTATCAGTATCTTAAACATGCATCTATTAAGGTTAAGACTGCGTGTGAAAAATGCATTTTCTAAGATCTTAAGATGACCTTGACTTGACCTTGACCTGATTTTCGAATGGTGCAAAGTTCAATATCTCATTACCAGATTTTGTTCACGTCTTTCTATGATTTATAATTTTGAAGTCTCGAATTTTGCGGTAAAAATCTAACTTTCGGGGAAACAATAGAATCCTTAACGGATCGACGGATTACCGAAATGTTACTCATATTAGTCTTTTCAGCTTGAAATTAAAACAATACGATTTTAGTGAAGATTTCATATCAATATGGTTTGACGGTTTCTGATATATAAGCGGGATAACAATGGTTTTTGCAAAAAGTCCAATAATCGCGAAGTCAAAGTTTCAGAGTACGCAGGGTGAAATCTGCACAGATCTTCGAGATGGTCGAAGTATTAGTGGTTTAGTGGTTTTAACGAAAGTTCTAAAGGCGTCAAATTTATTTGGCGAAAGAAAAGAAATGAAGAACTTTTCAAATAATAATATAATAAATAATAATAATAAATAAACAGAACAAATATCAAAAGGTCTTTCCACAGAAAGGGAAAGACCTAATAAATAACTTAGTGGTGATCCTATTGTTCGCGACAATTAGAGGTCCTTCAACCTTTCAAGTTTTCAATGAATTGAAAGCTTTCAAGATGGAGCATGATAAAGTGATAATGTTTACATACCCAAAAAATCGTGACTTGTGACCTTGAGCCTATTTGTTTCAAGGTAAAGGTCACATATCCCCTCGCAGTTGTTACGTTCTCTCTACATTTTTATAGTTTTGAAGTTTAAAATTTTACTAACATTCCAGGGGCAATAACTCCTAAACATCAACGGATTCTGGAAAGTTACAAAAGTCAGTTTTCGAACTGTATTAGCTAGGGTTATAGTATGATGTTGTACGGTTACATTCTATTCCTGATTACAATGCTTTTTGCACAAGTACTGTAAATCCTAAAAAATGAGAAGTTCAAATTTTGTGTATGGGTACACAACAAATGTGTCTTCAATGTGACTATTAACGCTTATCGTATGCTGAAAATTATCTTTTAAAGTTAAGGCAGTGTCAAAACTGCCAGTATTTCCAAGAATGCTACGTGACCTTGACATTTGACCCTTGGACCTTTGACCTTTCATTCAAGACAAAGAGGTCAATTAACCCATTCTCCAGTTTGTTTCGTCTCCTACGGTTTATAATTATTGAAGATTTGGATTTTTGTACGTAAATCGTGTAAACCTTTCGAGGGCAATAACCTCCTAAGGGTCGAGGGATTTCCCAACATTTCCGAAGTCAATATCACGGGTCAAGTAAGCCAATAGATTTACTGAAAGATTTCATTATCAATAAGTTGTGCATTTCAATTTATCAATGATAACCAATGGTTTTACACAGGGTACTGTAACTTGAACAAAGCGTCAAAAGTTCAATGCCGTAATTGTTATATATCAAAAAGGGATCAATTTGAACTCCCTTATGCATATCAGAATCTTAATTTATCTTTTAAGGTTGTAGACAGTGTGGAAAATGTCATATTTCCAAGATTTTAGGGTACCCTTGACCTCTTGACCTTGACCTATTTTTCTAACGGCAAAGGGTCATATATCCCATTCCAGTTGTTCCGTCTTCCTCTACGGTTTATAATATTGAAGTTTTAATTTTTTTTCGTATATACCGTAATCTCAGGGGCAATAACCCCTTAATGGGATCGGACAGATTCCCAGTAGTTACGACAGTTAGTTCACCTCAGGTATCCAATTAGATTTAGTGAAGATTATCAAATCAATAAGTTGTTGCGGTTTCGCGATTTACATTGATAACAATGGTTTTTACGCAAGTTACTTAACTCCGACAAAGGTTCAAAGTTCAAATGCCGTTAAATGTAATATATCAAAAAGTGGAATGAATTAAACTCATATGCCATATCATATTTTTAGAGTTCTTTTAAGTGAAGACGCGTGAAAAAAATGCACTTTTTCCAAGAGTTAGGGGACCTTGACCTTGACCTTGACTATTTGAAGGCAAAGCACCATATCCCATTACAGTGTGTTCCAGTCTCTCTACGGTTATAGTTTGAAGTTTTGAATTTTTACGTAAAAAGTATGTTGCAAACTTTCAGGAGGCAATAACTTTTTACGGGGTTTGACGGATTACAAAGTTACGCGCAGTCACTTCAAGGGCACTTGATTAGCCAATGACTTAACGTGAAAAGATTTAGATATCGATATTGCTTATATGTTATGCTGATTATAGAAATTTGATAACAATGGGTGTTATGCGTTTAAGTTCCCATAAGTTCGCGAGAAGGTCAAAGTTTCCAATACACAGGGTGAAGATGGAAGATGTAATTCGACGATGCGAATTATGACAAAACTACTTTTGTTTTTCGATAAAGTCATTTAAACGTAAGAATTTGATTTTTAGCGGAAAGAAAATAATAAATAATAACTAGTATTACCTATAATTTTCAAGAAAAAATTATTGAGGGCTTTCCAAACCCTTTTTGCATGTTTCCATGCTCACGTAAGATCAATAACTTTATCAACTAAAATATTGCACCAATTTAAAAAAAAAAAAAAAAAAAAAAAAAAAAAAAAACAATTTGTTTTTTTGTATTAGATAATGAAAGTCTTTGATGTCACCCTTCCATTGCTGACCAAGCCTCAGGCAGCTAACTAGTTATGACAAAAACCAACATCCTCAGCAGTACAACCAGCCAAGCTGGTTATTGACATCGATATTGTAGTCATCGAGGTTAAGAGAAAATTTGGATAGAAGTAGAGAAAAAATTTTGGAACAACTTGACTTGAGTAAGATCAAAGCGGAACCACCAGGTAGTTTTTACCTCAATTTAGTAATTCCGACTTAATCTCTATCTATGCATCATTTGTTTAAATTAATTCTAATCAGGTATATGAAGATAGTATACACTTTGTAAGACTTCATAGTTCTGAATTAAAAGAAATGTCAATGTTTCCACTGCATGTTGTTTATGCACTTGTATTTAATGATCTAAAATGTTTTTTTTTTTTTTTTTTTAAAGAGATATAACTGTCCCCCGGCTAACTGATCACGCCACTCTCACTGGCGGCCACCCTGAAGACAACAGTCTCACACCACGGAGATGAAAGGCAAAGCCTAAAGGTGTTGTACTAAGGTACCAGGTTGTGGCTTATAATCTATTTTAACAAGCACGCCGGCGAATAAACTTACCGTTTTTAAAAATCGCGCCCGTCTGTTGACGGCTCCATTACGTTAATAACATTCTTTTTCCAGAAATTTTTAATGCGAAAAAGTGTGCGTATTTACATTGTATGTACAGAAGAATTTGAAGTCGTTTCTTCTTCGTAAAGCTCGTGTTAGAATTGTTACGTGGGAAATTAGTCAGTAACTTCGAGAAAGTTTGGTGTGTGTATGGAGCAGTTCGGGTTAGAAATTGCTTAGCCATGCCAATAAAAAAAAAAAAAAAAAAAATCCATGTTAGTGGAATCCTTGAATCCACGTTAGAGTGGTTTTTAATGGTATTTTTCTGTTTAAAACCATTTCACCGGATCGAATTAAATGGGCCACCCAGAAACGAAACTCGACGTTAAATGTGTTTGTTTAGCTATTGATGGCAGTGTTTCTCTTTGAGATACCTCGTAGTATGTGTTTTAATATATAAGCACCAATTCTGCAAGTATGAACGGAATTGTGAATCAGCTTAGATAAAGAATATTTAAATATTTCTTTTGTCGATAGATATTGATGCTAAATGGCAATCCTTTTTTTCACGGGCATGAGTCAACAGCTAATGAATTTTGGGATTCGTAATATATTTGCCCAATAATGGGTCGCGAAGGGGGGCTTGTGGAGTTGCAGGGATGTTAATTACCAAACCCTGGGGAGAATCGCTTTGCAGCTAGCCGAACGAACAGGATGTCATGGCCGAGTACCTATTTAAACCCGTAGATAAAAACCGTGGGTTGCACTTGTCATTGTAGGCCGAGGTTTTCGACCCGACGGTCTAACCTCAGGTGAAGATTAACATGGGTAGTTAGGGTTGATGTGAGGGGCGGAGGATTGCAAATAACAGTGGAATTATTCAATTAAGACACAAATCAGTAAGGTGTTATACTGAACATCCCTCATTAATCACAATGGAGAACCAAATCTGTGTAGCAATGGTGGGTGTGAATAGGCTTGAGAGGGAAGCGTGAGGGTGGTTTGTGTATACCGGTCCTGATAGACAATGGGAAGTCTAATCCTTCAGGTCCGTGGTCAGACTTGTATAAGTCAGAAAAAATGTTGAAAGTAAGACTATTTAATTAGGGTAAACAGTTAAAATGTAAATTAGGAATTTGTTTGATTTGATTGTCTGCATGTGCGACCTCGACGTCCATAACGCGACGGTTTGCCACATGCAGGTCTGGGACATTCTAATTGTATATCGGCATTCCCTCATATCACTGGTCCTGACGACGAGGGTGGTTCAGGATTATCAGATGCAATTTCTTCCCATTCTAGAGTCCAGTCCAATCCCATTTATAAGCGAAAGGGCTCTCTATGGCGACAGGTATAATCTCTTCCGATAGCTTTTTTTCGTAAACCATGTGCAAAGTAAAAGATGTTACACTTTTCTACCTAAATTTGAACACGATTCGATCCCTTATTTGTCGAATTCAAATTTAACCTATTCGTACTGGGTATCCTAATGCAAAACACATTATGGATTTTTCAGGTTGATGCGTGCATTGTTTGTTACAGTGTATATAGGCGAAAGCCGACACAGAGATTGTGTTACGAAAGCCATACTTTTTCTATCAATACTTCAGTACTTTCTCTTTCTAAGATTCAAGATGTCTGTTGAAATTGTTCGGCCTTAATCGAAAACAACCCATTTAATTCATTAAGCTGATGTAATTTATTGATCAATTTATTTTTCACGTCTTATTTTTGCGCAACAATAAATGTAGTGCAAAAACCATAATATTGAGTTTCATCATTCATGAATGAGTCGCTACTTTCTACGTTTTCGTTATAAAAAAATCAAAGTTAATTATTCACAACCATCAAATTTCATTAAATCTCATTTGCATACAATTATGTATTTCAAAAGTCATCTTTTTATTTCTAATCACCATTTCGTATCCTTATTTGCTGAGTGGTGTACTACGATGGGCATATAATTATGATGCTCAAAAATGAGTTTTCGTTCACACCTCACTCGGTTCACGAAAATTGACAAAATAATACACACGGATTGCTAGCCTCAGACATAAAAGATTGGCGCTGTGACCCTAATTCGATATAGAATCAGTTGTAGTGCATTTAACGTTATACAGTTCTGAATTCGGGAGAAACAAGAGCTCCCAATCACTCATTAACGGACTGCTTAAAAGCAAGATAACGTGTCATATGTCTCCCATAGTAGTCGCTCTACATAGGACATTCCATGAGTCACAGAAAAATGCCTTCGGTTTTTCGGTTCGTTTCTATTTTTGCATCCGGATTAGGATTTTTGAAAAAAACAGGTTAAAAAGCACAGTTAACGGAATCATAACTCTGTTTTTCTGCGCGATTTGATGCGGTTTTTTACGTGTGTAACTCAGGAAGTAGAATCCTTTGCAGTCACAATAAAGAATTTTTGCATTGATAGACCCGGTTTAAGCATTATTGAAGCAAAGTTGGGCTTGTTTTCAGCGTTTGTCCGCAGTCAGCTGGTATCAGCGGACGATGAAATTGATTACATAATAGAGGGATTTGGCAAGGGCCAAAAGACTGATACTAATGATGCTTTTTATTCGCTGGAAACAAAACACACGTTTTGTGAAAACATATATAGCATCGAATTGCTAGAAATGTGGGCTCTAAAGAATTGAAATGTGTTCTTTACCATCCTCCCTTTCAGAAATTTCAGGATGGCCTGTAAATCGTTTAACATGGTATAATATTTTGAAAACGTAAAAAATTTAGTTTCTATCATCGTAAATATTTGTAAAACAAAAATTGTGGTAATGATGAGGCCGTACTCAATAACATGCACGTTCGAGAGGTCAAGCCACTGAAAATAAAGCACCGACTAGGGAATGAACGTATTTTCCAGACTATCTATTTGAGATTACTTCAGCATCCTAAGCATGTCGTAAGAGGCGACTAAACGGCCTTCTCGGATTGTCCTAACCTTTATCAACAAGGTCAAATTTATTCGTAGGTTCCTTGAATTCTATCTTCAAGGATTTGCATTACAATATCAACATGGCTTATTTTCGACTTAAGTTTTAAAGTGAAAGTAGAATTTGCCGGCACCCAGAAATTCAACCTGCTACACGTTTCGCAGTTTTGCAGTTCCGAATTGCCACAAAAAAACACTGAATGAATGCAGAATGGCCACCTTGATATATTAATACAGAATACAGCATTGAAACTATTTCAATTTCTCTAATACACTTGATTTGGCTTTTATTCAAAAGTTTACCTGGTAACATTATGTTTCGTGATTCGCAATGGTCAGGTATATTGAACACCACAGTGATTCGACCCCCCCCCCCCTCTCCTTTTCTTTTGGCTAACAGAGTATTTTCTCAAAATCTTGCTGTAGAGGAAAGGATATTTAAACTTACAAAATCTGTTCCCATAAAAAGGCTGACTAAAAACATTTTTGGAGAGAAGAAAACGGGGAATTTTAGATAAGGATGTTTCTGGAGCATTTGGAGTAAGTCCCGGGAGTAGTCCCAGTTAGAATTACGATCCAAGTTACTCATTATGTGAGTAGGTGCTTTAGAGATGAATAAACTGCCAAACTTTGTTATGTATTAGGAGATATTTATTCCATTAAAAAGTGCTGTTCTTTAAACTGTTCCTATAATTGCATAAGTTTTTTAATGACATGAACAAATTTCCTTAAAGTGACCTTGATTTTTTCTCGTCCTCGAAATTGAATTTCATTTACCAATAGCCCTAAATTTTACGGTCTTTTCGAATATGACCTTGTGAGTTGAAGGTCCGGTGTTTCAGCAGGATTGTTGACACGTTAAAAATATCCCACACACCATAATTTATTAGTTCGTGTGGTTCTGCATAGGTCTAAATGTACCATTAACTAAGCTTTGCTAGGGCGTATCTTAGAAAAAAAGGAGCGTAGCTGTTTCGAGTTGATTGCATATTATTTAGCGGCCTTGCATAAGAGTTTCATTCATATGTATTGGAATTGATTAATTTTGTGTTTTAGTGTCCCACCGAGTAATATTTCTCTCATATTGGAGGTATCGTTCACCATTTAACCGATGAAGGGCTCGCAAATTTAGACCTAGATGCTCGGCAATTAAGCCTGTTGAGGCCAGGGTACGGGATCTTTTTCGTGCACACCTGGCTGCGGACACGGACCTCGTTTTCTTGGTCTTATCTGGAAATGACCTACGCCCCATTTCAGTCGCCTCTTACGACACGCAAGGGGGATGCTGGGGAATCTATTCTTAAGCCCGCGACCCCCACGGGTGTGCGTGAAGGCTTGCAAAATTTTAAGGGGCCATGCTTAACGTTTATAAATGTACTTCAACTACACGAATGAATTGATTATTTATTGCGTTTTGACGTCCCCACTTCTGGAGAAGTATTCACTCATATGGAGACGTCACTAATGCCGGTGAAGGGCTGCAAGAGAGTTTAGAGACCTCCATGCGTCGCTGCACTCGAGGGCCATCATGGAGCAGGGAGCGGATCTTTTTCGTGCCACACCTGCCGTTGTGACACGTGGAGCCTCGGTTTTCCTGTTCAGGCAATCCCTAGACCCTATGAACGCCCTATAGTAGTTCCGGCCGTCGGTTACGACACCGCAAAACGGAGGATATGTTGGGGAACCTGATTTCCTCAAAACCACAGGAATTTCTCCCACTGGGGTGAAAGCATGTTAAGAACAAAAAATCTTTGTTGCCCAAAGGTTGATTACTTGCAAGACATACTATCAATGACCTCTCAATAAAAGGCCCTGTGGGCTTGCATGGCTAGCCTGACGCGAATCCAATTTTGTTTTATTGGTCGCCCTGGAGAGTCGATTTTTTGGGTGTCCGATATATAAACGTTTTTCCTGGTAAAAATATTTGTTAAGAGATTTGGTAGAACAAACGAGTTGTTTATTGTTATTTCTGCTGATTTATTGTGACGATGTCAGAATTAGACCGACGGGCCTGATGGGCGTTAGCGTAGAGAGGTGCGATTTGGGTCTTTTCAGCATATCCAATTAACTCAATCTTACTGGTAACATAATTTGGTGGTAAAGAGACATGTTATGCACCCAAAACTTGTTGCAGATTTATCAAGATATATCGCTTTTGAATATGCAAACGGATAAAGTGCCCTGTGGGCTCATGGGAATCAATTTTGTTTTGTTTGTTGTGGCTCGCCAGGGAGAGTCGGATTGTTACTGTCGATCATTCCATTAGCTATTGGTATCGCTGGTAATATTTTTGTTTAAGCCGATGTAGAACAAAAGTTATCTCATAGTTTATCAGTGATATTTAATTGGTTCAGAATAGTCGAGATGGTTAGAGACCTGCGCGCCCTCATATGCTGGTCCTGGGGATTCGATTTTTTATCGATACCAAGAACGTCTTTGACGGTCAAATATTTTTGCTAGGAAGACATGGTTGATGAACAAAACTTGTTCAGCGGTTTTGATCAAGATCTATCAGATTAATAAAAAAAAAAGCCCGTGGGCCTGCATGGATCTTAACATCGAAGACGGGAAGAACCTTACTCGTGGTTGCTTCGCAACGAGATCTGAATCTAGGTTAACTATTATATATGTTTCCAAATTGCTCTTTATCTGAAATTGGTTACTATCAGTTTTTGATTTTCTTCTTATATGTTTAGCTTCTTGACTTTGTAGCTGCCTTATGGGCCCTAAATGGTTCTTTAATTGAAAATCTATTTCTCTATTCTATGTAAGTTGTACGAATGGTCAAATTGCTCTACCTTTGATGTATTAATCATATTGGTGAAAAGCTTCCTATCCCATTGATATATTTGATCCTGTCAAAAAATGACCCATTCCAGCGATACATCTGTTGTATACAGTGTACCAAGATTATAGGAAGACCCCCACCCCTGATGACTGATTTGAAGGTATAATCAGAAGTAATGACACCGCGCAGTGGCGGATTTAGAGGGGGGGGCGGCAGGGGGCCCCGGGCTCCCATCCCCGCTTTCTCGGAAGTGGCCAATAATTATCTTATGTATAGAAATTTATTGCTGAAGTAAACCCTTCAAAATTAACTTTAAAAGCCCTTAAACCCAAGAGGTCCCGGGGCTTACGCCACCGCTGGTCTCCCCACTTCCTGTTTTATTCTAGACCTCTAGCCAGTGACATGTAAGGCAGGCTCACTTTTTTCAAGGCACCAGCCCCCCCCCCCCTTTCGCAAAATCCTGGATTCCGCCACTGTAACAAACTTGTTAGAAGCCTTTAAAGGCAATTATAACTAATGGGATAGATGGAGAGATATGATCAGTCGCTGGACAACTCCATATTCTTCGTCAATCAAAAAATCCTGGAAAAGTGCTGTGTAAAATGTTACATATAATCGAACGTTCACGGGAAACTGTGGATTCCATCAGCAAAAATGGGGAAATACTGAACGAATTTGTGGCTAACAGCGGTGTGTGTTTGGTTTTCCAAGCCCCATACATCCTTTAGTATAACACTACTGAGTATGTACTTGGTATGATGAGACAGAGGATGCCCAGTAATGATAAATCTGTGTCACAATTCCCAGAACATGTCCACGTAAATGCACGTGATTACTCGGTTTTCCTCAAGGCCTCTTTCTCCTGTATAATACTTTTATGATCAGGTGTCACAGTGATATATATTTCTTATACGATGTAGACAATGTTCAGAGGTTCATTCAAACAGTTTTAAAACTCGTGTGGCTCTAGATCACCCCCCCCCCCTCCCCAAAACATTTTGAATTTGAAAGTTCAGGTTCTGACCAGCTGTTGATGTACATGTACATGTATTATTGAAGTATTACTTTGTTGTTAATTGCAGCACGAAATTACGCTGTGTCTGTAGATATGGTCTATATCATTTTACAAAATACTATAAATAATCCACAATTAAAATTATTTCATACCCTGATCAAAAATCTGGGATACACTACATGTAAAAACATATACTTTGCTGTGGCTTATGAATTAAACGAGTACGAGTATGTCAAAACGAGTACGAGTCACGTGATTTTTGAATGACAACATCCTTGGGTTTTTCGTTGTTTTTTCATCACTGAAGGATTCAATATATAGCTTCGTATATTGATCCATATATATCTTGTATTAAAATATACAGTAACTGCATCTGTGTTTAAAAGTATTTATCATTTCCGAGAAAAGAAAAGAAATACAAAAGTAACTGTGCCTGCATTAATACCGACTGTCACATTTATGAGTTTTTGCTCATTGACTCAAATTTTGGGTCATGTGTACACTGTAATAATATGCGTGTATCTATATGTAGAAACACAACTATTATCCTAAGTTCCAAAATTTATTAAAGTCCGAATAGAATTTATTAACAAGAGTTTTACAAGCAGAAAGTTAACAAACTTAATTTTTCAAAGAATTTTAGTAGAATGATTTCTAATGCAAACTCACACGTCTCAACTTTGACAGAACCGCCTACCTGGGTACAAATTGATCAATGGAATAAACTAAAGAAAGTTGCAACATCAGGGGGAAGCTCTATGACATACATTTACGATGGTAAAATGAGTGAGAGATGAGCATAACCAAATCAAAGGAAAAATATAATCACAATCCCAAAAAATCGTGACTTTAAAGGATAGATTAGAGAAACCCAATTTCATACTGCCCAAGTGAAACAGGAAAGAGGTGTCAAGTTGAGTATTGTGCACACGTGTGAAATGTTCTCCCTAAAGATCAAAACATCAAGTAAAACAATTATTTTTCATTACAAACTTGTAAAGACATTAATCAAAACTAACAAAGAAATTTGAATTACAATTATAAAATCACAATGATTATTATTTACAAACCCTAACTATATATATAAAACACATGTACATGACATGTGCTTTTGAACAGTTGAGGCAGATGTTCTGAACAATTCTAATAAAGCCATTGCAACATATTTTGCTGTGTTTTTACATATGTTACGTGTTCTTCAACCTCTTAAGTTGGTGAAAAGTGGAAAAAAAATGTTACTATCAATATATAAACGGAGGTAATGTTATTTTATGCGTTGCTTTTCACGTCGTAGATGAAACATTCATCCATTAAAATCACAAAATATTTATTAAAACAACACGAGACGTTCGTTTTCTCCTGATGCTGGCACATTTGTTGACATATAGAAACGGGAGAAATTGGTAGACAATAAAACAAAAGAATGCAAATATCAGTAAACGTGTACATATGTCAAAAAACCTCTGATCGTTTAATCTCATTTCTTTTAAATTACGAAAGTCTCA
>CAJDSM010143649.1:0-16733 GCA_903981925.1 Ostrea lurida | reverse complement strand
TTATAATGCAAGAATATCTCAATTAACAGCCTGTCCTTAAGTGTGACGATCAAAAGACCATCGATGCCCTGAAAGCAGCAGCTGATAATTCTTAATATGCCAAGGGGCCACTCAGATAATATATAAAATACCAAATATCCTTGGTGCCATGACTGACAGACGAGAGGACACAGACCAATGCAGGATAGCCATAAAAGCTGGTATTCTCAGTGGTCTGTATTCCAGAAATCAATTCGATCAGTATCCTGAGCACCTTCTAAAACAATTTCACTGCGCTCGCTGGTGATTTCTCAGTCTGCTTCAGCTGGACAAGGCCATAATAAAAATATTGTTTGTTTGGCGTTTGCGACTGACCCACAGAAATGGTGCCAACTCAACTTTTTTTTAAAACCAATTTGTCTCTCTTTTTTTTTCCATATCTACTAGTATTTAAATTCTTGTATCGGACATTGTGGCTGAGGATTCTGATCCGTAATAGTTTCAATGAAGATCGGTATCTTTGAAAAACAACAACTTGGATAAACAAACAAGTTGTACAACTTAAATTAGAAAGTTAAGTTCGGCAAATAGTAGACGCGGAGTTTCGGTTGAAATGGATATTGGTATAACTTTATAATGCTTATCATATCCTAGTATACCCGTATATAGAAGCGTTTACAATATATTTGAAAAAACTTTGAGATGAAATTCACTCATGTTGCTGTACGTCGTAGTATTTATATGTACATAAAGACAATAGCACGTGCATGCAGACATTGAAATTTTAGAAAACCGTACTTTGTAGAATGTACTAATAGTGTAATACACACCTTTTCAGGAATATTTTGACATGAGAAAAGGGTTACCATACATGAATATATAGTACAATATCTTTTTTTATTTAAAACATGTTGAGATTTAAAAAATACTAAGCTGTTTTTATTGATTCTTGTTTTCTTTTGTTTTAACATGCTGAGATTTTAAAAAAAACAAGACTTGTTTGTTGAAACACGAATGCCCCGTATTAACCACATGCCAGTGGAAGGAGCCTTGGCATAAGGATTAGCAGTGAAATATGAAAGGTTTATCCCTCTACCATTCAAAAAGTTCACGGCCAATGTTACATTCTTTAAAATGTAAGGTCAAATATCAAGGTCAAGGTCCAAACATTTGGTACCAATGAAAAGATCTTGTCATAAAGGATACATATGTTGACATATGAAAGCCTATCTCTTGGCATTCAAGGTTATGGCTAATGTTCAAAATTTTTGAAAAGTTAGGTTCAAAGCTTCAAGATCAAGGTTAGGATGTCACAATTGTTGGTACCAACGGGAAGTTCTGTCATAAGAAACTTATATATGGAAATATCAAGAGTCCAGTAACTTACCATTCAAATTATTAGCTAAGGTTAAATTTTTCTGAAAGTAAGTCAACTCCAAGGTCAAGGTTAGGAGGTAAAATATTCTGGGTCCAACAGAAAAGTTCTTGTCATCGAGGAAAACATACATTTGTGAATATCAAAGCTCTAGACTTACCATTTCAAGAAGTTATAGAATAAAGTTAAAGTTTATTGAAATAGGTCAAACTTCAAGGTCAGGGGAGGTCAAAAACTTTCGGTACCCAACACAGAAACGGTCTGTGGTCATAAGAAACTACATGTGAAATATTCAAAGCCCCTAGTACTTTACAGGTTCAAAATTATACCGAGTGTATAAAGTTTAGAATAGAAGGCAAGATCAGGACATAACAAATAGGCCCCGAGTCTCGTCAATCATCAGTGTGGATAAAAACGCAGTTGAATTGCTTCAAGACATGTCATCAGAGGATAAAGAACATGAGCACTGTTAGAAGTTACAGTTTGATTATGTAATATTTTATTTCTAATTAGTTTATAACTGTTTTTTTTTTTCTTCCTCTTTTATAGTTGCCTTGTCGGAGTCCAGCAATTAGGAGGATGTCAAAAGACTAGCTAGAACGAGGTGATTGCTTGTGCTAGGACTAGTTTGGTGCATCAATCGTTTCTAACTTCTTGTGTAAATATGTAGGATAACTTTGTGTGACTTTGATGAAATGTAACGGGATTAACTTTGTGTGAAATTACGCATACTTTTGTCAAATGTAGGACTTTTACTTTGTTAGATGCATCTCTGACTGCAACTATTGTACTAGGGGAGCACGCCAAATAATACTTTGTGTACTAATGTGAGGATTAATTGTTTGAGTAAATGTTAATGAGGATCTTTTGTGTAAATGTAAGCATACTTGTTGATAAACGTACTAAAAGGATACTCTGTAAAGTCACCGCGCTGACGAGGATACTTTTTGTAAATGGAGGATTTGAAGGGTAACGCATAACTTGATCGTAAATGCAAGATACTTTGCTGTTCAACAGTGTAGGGAGATACTATGGTTAATGTTAAGGATTACTTTCGCGTAAATTTAATGTAGTAAGTGGAAGTATCACACAGACAGATTTTTTTTTATTGCACTACTAAAGTATGTGAAATCTTGTGTAGATATGCAATAACTTTATAAGAATAACAAAATAAAGAAATACTTCTTTTCACATCAATATACTGTTATCATTACTTAGATTTTGATAATCTATATATTGACATTGGTCAACGATATAATTAATGTGATACTGCAATTGGATTCTCATGTGTAACGACAGGGCGCTTATTAAAAGGGAACTTATACATGCACGCTTGTGAGCTAAGCTTCTTCTAGCGAACGGTGGATAGAGTTCCTGTTCTTGATCACGCAGTTAAGCGACATTGTGTGAGCGTGTCAGGCACTGAATGGGTTGACCGCTACCAGCTGTTACGATTCGATTACCAAGCAATTTTTAAGCATTTATCTAGGTCTCTTTTCACGTCACTGAGTAATGATACCTTGAAATACACTGAGTTATTTCCCCTCTAGACAGGTAATCATTTCATATTCTGTGAAAGAAATCTTTATAAATTGCGTCACCTTTTTTTCCCACCCCTGAACCTGAGATCTACAATGTATGTGCCCCTGTGTCCCAAAATACTGCGATACCAATTTGAACAAGCAATTGGACTGGCTGTTATCAAGAAGTTAAAAATCCAACCTAGAACGCACATCGGACAGCATAGCAAACCAATTTGCCAACTATGGTCACCTGGTTTAAGTGACGCAAATGAACCATTCCATTATCAGGATAGTTACCACTATTTATATAACCAGGTTGAACTTCGAATCTCGCTAATCAGCCATGAATCATGTCGAAGCCTGATTTTGATGGCCACACCACCCATTTCTTGGTATTTTTACCCACGATGTTATCTCATGAACATTTAACGGAGATCTGAACTTTTTTCTTGTACTGTCATCAATTTCCGAATAACGAGGGCTTGCGACATTCGCACTGTGCACCCAGTAATAATAGAATTCCTCTTAAAACAAGAGATATCACTGGTTTAATGAAGATAAGTTTTGAGTTTATGTGGAATGCATAATACCGCGAGAATTAGGGATGTGGATTGAAAAGTAGACGACCATGTAAAACCTTACTTTCGAAATTAAAAACTCAACATTCACTCTATTCACGTCAAAAAAATTCAGTTTTGTAGAACAGTAGTTTTTGGAAAAAAACTTTAAACCCCTGCTCGTAATCGAAACCCGCGGTCTCAGTTGTAGTAAGACGTTGCTTATACCTCTGGCTGTTTTACTCCCCATTATATGTCGAGTATAACGCTACCTAACCTTTGTCAGTGGCTTGAGAGACGAGGGCCATCTCTTTCTCCAGTTTCAGCTCGTAATGGTAAAATCCCCAAATTTAGGACTGTGCCCGAATTTAGTTTACAGTTAAGTATATTGTCGCTCATCTAGAAATTCTATTTTTGAGTTTTTGACTACACAGCTTAGTGGTAAAGTTCTTTTGTGGCCGCTGACGCCCTACTGTCTTACAATCCCTTCATCATTTAAGTATTGCATCATGGCGAAAAAAAAGAAAAGGATAAATTATTCACATTAGTTGTCAGAATTCAGTTTAGAAGGTGACCAATGCATATCTCTAACATGTCGATCTAGATGGGAAAGATGATATAGATTGTATATGAGATGCCTATTGTGAGATTTCGTATCTGAAAATCAGTATGATATTTAAATTTCAGAAGTTTCTTAGGCCCGCTGTCATTACTCTTCGTGACACATTTGTTGTATGTTCAAAAAAATTGAAGTTGCGTCAAAATCGAGGAAGTGACGAACGGGCAATTGGACACTGCGACACGAATATACGTGTCTCCAGTTTACTGATGCTCTTTCGCCAACTATCGGAAACTGGCGCGTTGTGGTTCTCTGAGAAAAAATCGTGACAGAAATTTCTCCCAATCTGAAAATAGCTCCGAAGTTGCATCAGATACAGGAAGCTTTGACATGCGGTCAGTATTTGGAAACTGCGTTACACGACACAGTGGTCTCATTACGAGCTTTGTGCCAAATATTCCAGGAGGCTGAGCAGTTTTCGTCTGGTTCCTGAGAACAGAAATGTGACAGAAATTTTAGTTAATGACGCGCATCGATCTTCAAGTGATCCCTATAGTTCTTCGGCCTCCGCTAATCGCAGACCAGCTATCACACTCTATGAACGGAGAGATTTCATAGCTATTCAACGTGTGTGTGCTTGATTTCGTACCACTCCGATTTTTCGCTCAAAACCCATATATAATCCCCGATACGATTCCATCAATTCCCTTCACTCCCTTGATCACACAATGAAAATCGCATCTCACATTTTAGCCTTACACATGTCGTATCTATAGGCCAGATTGCCAAATTAATTTTGAGTTCGTGATCTGATCAATTTTCGATACTGTCTCTCCCGCAGATCATGTGACTTAAAGGCTTGGTTTACTATAAACAATCGGATGGATGAGTATCCGTATGGGCTCGCTCTTCTTGCATACCATTTGGCCCATGGCAGCGTACAGTTCGCTGTCTAGATAGTACGCAAGGGCTCACACGATCTACTGAGGCAGAACTCCCTGCAGGGTTTGATCGACCCACGGCTGAAGGAAATTGTGTCACTGCGATTCTTCAAGAAGGTCCGCCCATCCCCTATAGCGATCTTAGGCCCACAATCGGTCTCAATGCAGGGTATCGTGCGCTCTCTCACAGAACCTATGTAGACTCGGATCTTCCAAGAAGACCCGTCCCCGTCTTTCCAGGGGATACTGGTTCGACACCACCTGTCCCTCGAGACGCAGCACACCAAACTTGGCATGCCCTTCCGAGGCAGCTCCGCACTATAATAAAGTTACCAATCAATCAATTAAGAGCTACATGTATGCCAGCGGCTCAGGGACCGTAGCAATTGAGTGGTTCTACGCCGCTATGGTTAAGCGACAGCTGAGGTGACTGTTATTTTTAATGTAAAAAATCCGACAAGACCAGGTGACGCCGAGCGAGGGTTTCAGCATATCCCAGGTAACAATTAGGACCTATCTATCAATCTACTGAGTTAGTGACGTTCTATTCTCCTTGGCACCGGGAATTATTCGCGGTGAGTCAAGTTTCAATCCAGATTCGATACACCCGATTTGCAACTTGGAATATGTCTTTCTTAGACAAAAACTAAATGTTCCGATATTCAACAATTTCATCAAGGCCACTGAGTTCGGGGGCATGTGGGACTTTGATCATTTCTCTCTGTTCTTTGCTTAGTTTATGATTGATAATTTCTTTTAGACCTCACTGCGGCGCTTGCCAATTCGACATTTGGAGGTGTGTGAAACCGTATCATATCCTGACCACCTATCAATTCACAGTAATCTGCGCAGCACATTCCGAATACCGGTCGAATACGTCGCAGTAGATGCGTTTCGTGTCGGCTGAACCAGTCTCCCACACGGCTCATGCGGCCTTTTTTCGTATGAGCAATTGATCCTTGTATAACTATCTGCAGTGAAAGTTGGGCTTTCATAACCGACCATCGCTCTACTGAAGATAAGCAGGGACGCCGCCTCCATTGAGGCACGTAGTCACTCCTGATCTCTAGTGCTTCTTACAAGGATTACCTCGCACGCCAGTTTTCAACTTTATTCGTCGGGGGGTTTCTCTCTGCGGGGGTCTTATTGGTGGTGGTAATAGTTTCGTCCGCCCATCTTAGCGGTTCGTTATAGGTTGACCAAGACAAATGTTTCTTGACGTAGTTTCCACATACTCAGGACTACAAAAAAACTGCGATCTTTGGACAGACAGAGATCTAATGACTCTCTGCCATAGACTCTCGCTCTCATACTTTTGCAGTCTCACTCGTGCCGTGTGAGGATGGACTCAGCGTCTCGTCTTCGCTCCATGTGGTGGGGGTTGCTCTTACTGCCCACTCTTAATCATATCTCTCCTATACACATCCGCATCTTTGTGTTCGCCGACTTCTCGCACTTTTGCACTTAGATCCTTTGAGTTGATTCTATCTCTGAGCAAGACTGCAAGCTGCTCAGGCTGATAAGCATTGTATGACATTAACCCGCACGCCCCTCGATCACAAGCGATATCTCAATCATAAGTCGACATCGCAGCGTATCTGTGACTGTCGTGAGAGATCGGTGCCATAGACCTGTCGTTGCTCAATTGGCACGATCGAATAACGCGCTCTCAACGATCCGCTCATGCCGTCAATGTTGCGGGCGCGAGCAGTGCCGTATCTGGTCCGTTTTCGAATTTCCTCTCTGGGTTTTTCGCCGAACTGACTTTTCGGTTCGGTGCGTCATCGCAGGCTGTCCAGCAAGCCTACACTCCCTAAACCGAACTCACTCATTCCCTGAGTGGCCTCTATATACAGATAAATTCTGAAATACCCTTCATCCGCCGCTAGCCGCTTTATGTATATACTATCAGTTAACATTTCTTCTCTGTCGCTCTATCGGTGAGTGAGAACTACGGACTCCTTAGTAGTCCCGCACTCCCCAGGTTTCGTTGTGAGTTTATAGTGACATAGCTGATCTATGCGATCTCATCAACACCGCTCATAGTGCTCTCATCATCTCTAGCAATATGATACTATCGATATACACTAGATACCGAATAGATATTTACAACCCTCCTAATTCGTGCCTCTTGGCAGAATCTCTTTGCAGCTGTGTGTGATCACAGAAGTGTCAGATCGGCACGGACTATCGTTTACTCGCAATGTGTTGCCAGCACAACTGATACTTTGATTGTGAAGTTTGTACAAGAGGTGGCACCACTAATTTCGCCAGTTGCTAAATTCAGGTGCACGACCAATAGATTTCGCATGTCTCACGTGTGTCTCATACATCTCTAGTGCGACTCATTGACCTAAAGTCAAACTACTCTCACCTCATATCTGGCTAGCGTTCGTGAGTGAGTACGGTGGTGCTCCCTCCATTAATGTCATTCCTGGTTAGATCGATTAGTTTGGATTTGTCACCCACGTGATATGAGGTTGTCGGGGTCCTGCTTCTTATCGTGGGCGCGTCGGCCCGTGATGACCATTCAAAACCTGGATCTGCAGTCTTCTTCGTTACGGTGCGATTTACTCCGTTGCTATATGCAGATTCTTCTCTGTGGCGACTTCCCTGATGTATTGTCAAGCCATTACAAAGGATGTCATGAATACATTTGCAGCTAGCCTGTATCAGAATGGCGCTTGATTTAAATTAATAGTACGCCCTAGTTAACGCGGACCTTCGATTCGGCATTGCGTCGTTCTCATAGCGGGGCAGCGCCCGTGACTTCTGCCTCTCCTAGATAGCCTCACTCAAGTTAATCATGATTGCATGATCTCAGCGTTTGTCTGTGTTATGTCGAGGATAGGTACCCGTGTATTTATTTTTAGACAGCTGTATGCCACCAATTTATAGCTAACTCAATATTTACATCTCATTCTCATTTTCGACTTCGCTGATACCAAGTCATCATTTAATTATTGTATACTTAAGTCTGACTTATATAACACATTTAAAATTTCTCATCTAGAGTATTCTATTGGACTCCATCCACTGTGATAATCACTGTCAGTGAGTCATGATTGTCATACATGTGCAACATAAGCGCAATTTCCTATTAATGATATATCAGCTATCCGATTTTGGGCATGGATTTGCCATTCCATGTAAAAATTGTCTCAAGACGATTACTTTTTATAAGAAAGCAGATATCTGAATGATTTCATTTCGAAATTCTCATCGGCCGCTAACCTATTCGTGTATTCACTCACTATGATTGTCTCTATCTTTGTCCTCTTCCTGCCTCCTCTTTTCTGCGATAGCTGAGTCATGACAGTGATATTTCCTACTGGTGTCTGCCATATATGCCAGCCCCACCTTATTTATAATGCTGTGTGCATCTGTGTGCGGTGCACATCAACATTGAGCTACTACCTGGATTCCTCTTAACACCGTTCTTAACACATCCTGACTTCACTTTAGTCTCGTATAAGCATAACGATACTTACGCTCTCGCTCATACACTCGTCTCATGTGCGGTCATAGACCCAGTCATAAGTTATATTACTTTCTTCTGTTTTATGTGTTTTAATTATATTGTACGTTATGTTATCTTATCTGTAAATATGTTTTATACAGACACAACTGTAAACTATAGTACTTTTTTACCTTTAATTGTGCCATCCTGTCTAATAAGAATTTACTACCTCTACTCCAACCACCACATATTCCACAGGACTACTACACTGTGAGCAAAGTCCCGCTCCCCCTGATTAACGAACGGACCCACCACGCGTTACTGGGGCTGATACTTATTTATCAGGGACGCATGCTTAGCCAACTGCAATGATATACATGAGCAAATCACTTTTGTAATTTGTAAATCGTGCCCAGTCACACCGAGTTAGCAACGTACCGAAGTTTTTGCTACCATGGCAAATTGTAGAAACGAGCCGCCGCGACTCGATCGTTGAACATGGGTGATCCAAAATCAGAACTAGGCAGCAGCTCCGATATCAAACATGTTCACAAACTTACGAACCTTGCATTCAATTCGCAACCAGGCTTGGCTGAGACCACCAATCTTGCATGATCGTGGCGTTCAAATTGTCCGCCTTGCATTGGTCGTGAGCCAAGCCTCTCGAATTCCTGTAGCACCTCGACGGCTTGGGTGCCACACGAACTTTGTTCTCTGCACAACTCCACAGATCTGTGCTGTTTGTGCAGTACTCGCTAATATCCATACCCGTTGCTACTATTTGGTGCCACCAGTACTAGCTTGCAGCCTAAAGTTCTTGGATTACCTCTAGTTTTGCTAATATGTTTTCTACGACACCGTATATCGCTGTACAATATGCAGGTCACCAACTGCTGTCACAAGGCGAGGAATTTATATGCGAGAATTCATAAACAGTGATGCTACACCGCCTTTGCAAACCGAATCCGAACGACCATCTTCGCGACTGCTGTGATTCGATCGTTCTAGCCGTCGCAGATCGTTGGAATTTGGATCGTCCGATCAGTTGCTGATCTTTCACTGGTGTAGTCACAATCTGCACTGACTGTTGTACTTGCGATCATCTTTTTCAATCAGAAGTGCATGATCTCGCGAGCCATTGCGTTACCACTCAGCCGTATGATCAATCTACCCCTATTCGCACAATGACTTATCTCCAAATCGCAGTTTGCTATTGTGGGGGGAAATCTAGAAAAAAACTGTCTTGTCGACTGATCGTCACTT
Organism: Ostrea lurida; assembly: GCA_903981925.1. Lineage (NCBI taxonomy): Eukaryota > Metazoa > Mollusca > Bivalvia > Ostreida > Ostreidae > Ostrea > Ostrea lurida. The sequence continues at coordinate 7,076 of CAJDSM010143649.1, read as the reverse complement.
CGGCAAAGTTACCATCAATACCCATTATTTTTTAAACAATGCGATCTGGAACAAGCGTCGACTGTTCTTAAAGATTATCATATTGAAGCTAGCAAAGACAAAGGAAAATTGTCGAAATGTCAATCCGAACTCAGTGCTTGTAAAATTGAATCGGAACATTTTAGTTGCTAAGATGACATATTCCCATTGCAAAATATAGGTGCTGTCGATCGTGACAATGCGCATTCCAAAAAACGGGGACAACCAAGACGTAGTAATCACTAGATTAGTGATTGTTACTTTGCTACCTCGGCAGTCACGGGTTTTCGGATATTACTTAAAAGTAGACCTTCGTGTCGCTACACGCGTAGAACCTCACTGCTACGGTCCGGAGCGCTAGGCAGTACATGCTAGCTTATAATTGCAGTTGATTTGATTACTGTTATTATAAGTGCGGACTCCCGGTAAGGCGCTGCCACATTGGTGTAGCCTGTACGCGAGCGGACGTGGTGGTCGACCCTCGGATCCCCTGGAAAACGGGGACGGGTCTTCTGAAGATCCGGATTGGACATGTTCTTCTAGGTAACCTGTGGATGGGCTTCCATCGCCTCTTCCTCGAGTCGACGGCCACAGTATACCATGGGGATGGACTTCTTTGAAGAATAGCAGTGACACCATTTCTTCATCTGTGGTCGATCAACCCTCGGCATCTCCCTCGCTCACAGAGTTATTGAAGTGGCATTTGACGCTAGAAGTCTTCGTAGAAGACTGTCAGTTTGTCAGCTAAAGGTTGACAGGGTACGCAGCCTCAGACCGAGCTTATCCGAATAGGTTTACAGCGCCGCGCCTCGCTCATGTAACCATACATTACATGCTATGCATATAAAGCCTCTTACGTAGGATCGTATTGTCAGTATTCAAAAATTCCTAACTTTAATTTTATGAGATATACGATCGTGCAGTACATACGGAGTATCTTACTGTGAGTGTTCAATACAGTAGTGTAGTATACACTCTTTTGAGTCCTCTATCTTCTCTCGAATAAACTTGTGTGGTCAACAGCAATGATAAGTTGTTCCAAAACTTCATTTTGTATATGTGAGCCCATGACTCCGTGTTTAGAAGTGACATCAACCATGCCCTCCGTTACATAAACTCTCTCTCTCTCGTCCTCTAGGAAACCACTACAGCTAGCTTTCCTGATATTTGGCATCAAAGCATCTCAGATGGACAAACTCTTGTTGTCGCTGTAACGCAGTAATCCAATCTTGCCGCATGTTCTATTCTGCCTGTTTCTGATGCAAACTTAGACATCATTCGTATCACATGGACACAATTTCTAATCGAAATTTCTCCAGGGAACCACATCAAGCCGCTTCCTTGATATTGCGCCATAGAGCCATCGTACTTGGAGAACTGTATCGCTGTAACCGCAGTTTCCAACTCTGCCAGATACTCGTGGATCTCTCATCTTCCCGGTGAGCACGCCTACACTTTAATCTTTTGTTTTAAACTGACACTTTCAGCACACCAGTTTTTTATGTAATTACGCCGCTGCTATTGGACATATATGTCGTTTCCGCTATTCTATCCGATATTCTGTTACTCACAAACGAGCATCTCATACACCAATATATCACTCTTCCACTCAATTCAATCACTGTTAGAAATATCAGTCTGCTCCCATTGACACGTGAATTCTGACCAAATTAAAATCTATAATTATACTTTCTCATCCCTTTTTTTTTTTTTTGCATTGAATGCATACTTTAAATCGTGAAGGAATACTTTTATATGTGGAGCGGGCACTGAACTCTACATACGTAATACGGCTATGAGCTAATCCCAGCCCCACTAAGATCTTGTTCTCAATACTCTATATGAAAGTCATATGTAGCCTCGCTCTTTCATATGTACATCACTCGTCGTCTCTATTGTTATCACTCGATAGAAATTCTTGCATACCTCGCAATGGAACCTATATTCTTGGCTTCATCTTTTTACCAACTGTTTAGACACTGGAACCGTGAGATAACGGGTAACAGAGTAAACCGACTCCGTGCCTAGGGCGTGTGATCTGTAATTACGCTGTATATATACATGGGTATCACCACGATAAATCGATCATTGCACGTGGTTTATTATCGAAACTGCTAGTTAGCACGTGATACAACTGAATAGAACGCGGGTTCGATGCTTACAGCAGGGGTTTTAAATTTGTTTTCTAAACTACTTTCTACAAAAACTGAATTTTGAGTAATTAGAGTTGAATTTGAGTTTTTAATTTTCAGAAATAATGTTTAACATGTCGTCTACTTTCACTACACATCAAATTTCTCCGGTATAGCAGTCCACCATAAACTCAAATACCTTATCTTGCATAATAAACTATGAATCGTCTTTTTAACGGAAATTTATGTACGGGGTACGCACAGTGCGGAGTCGAAACCTCACGATCTCGATTTATTATACCAAGAGAAAAAATTCGAGATATCCGTAAAATTGTATATTCGAGGGGAAAAATACCAAAAATGGGGTTTGGACTTCAAAATCAGTTCGACATATCCCATGGTATTCGAGATATCGAAGTTTCAACTGTATATATAAATCTTATGTGGTATCACTATCTGATAATGAATGGTTTCATTGCGTCACTAAAACTCAATTGACCTATTGCCGAATTGGTTTGCTTGGTCCGTCGGTTCCGATTAAACAATTCGAACATTTTAAACCTCTTGATAACACCAATTTCCAATTCTTATTCAGAAACTTGTGTATCCAGTATCTTTCGGACACAGGCGCACAAATAATTGCTATAAAGTTTCAGTCTTGGCTGGGAAAAAAAAGAGTGCACCAATTCAAAAGTATCTTACACAACTGAAATTTTCACCTGCTCCTAGAGGGGAAATATTCATATAGTTGTCACAAGGGTACCACTTACTAGTAGAAAGAACCTGACAAAATCTCTAAAATGCTTGTAAATAATGTCAACGTGTAGCGGTCACCCATTCAATGCTGACCACGCCTTCCACCATTGCTTAACTTGCTGATCAAGACAGGAACTCACCACAATCGCCAGAAAAGCTAGCTCACAAGGCGTGGCAGTATAAGATTCCCTTTATACTGTCCGTACAACACTGAAAATTCAATATGAGTATAATTAAAAATATTAGCCTTTGACCAATGTACACAATATTAGATAATCAAAATTCTATATAACAATATTGATTGAAAAGAAAATTTCTTTTTTTTATTCTATAAATATTGATCATCTACAAATTCACAATGAGTATATAAAAAAAATCTAGTACTTGTGATACTATCCACTCATTAAATATTACCAAAAGTATCCTAACATCTAACACAAGTATCCAACTTTAACAGCAAAGTATCTCTCGTGCATTTAAACACAACAGTTCCTAATACCGTTAACAAAGTATCCTTCCATTACAGCAAAGTATTCCTTACCTCTTTACACAAAAAGTCATCCTTTTATTTGACACAAAGTTATCCTTACATTTACACAAAGTAATCCTTAACACTTTACACAAATTATCCTCACATTTACACAAATATATCCTACATTTGCACAGATTATGCATTCTACACAAAGTATCTAACATTCTACACAAGATTCTAACATTTACCACAAATGTATCCTTACATCTACACCACAGTCACACAAAGTATCCTATTTACACAAGAAGTATAAAACATTCTGCACAAAATATCCTACACAACACATCACTCTGGTCTAGTAGTCTTTTGACCATCCCTCTAAATTTGCGTCTCCGATCAAACTAAAAAAAAAAAAAAAAAAAAAATTATAAACATATTAACATACAACTAGACAATCAATCCAAACCTTTAACTTATAAATACATCGTTTCACTCTGCTGCCAGTTTGAACGCAATTCACATTTTATGCCCCTCATGGATTTACCAGACTGGGGGGACATATTGTTTATGTCCTGTCTGCCCACTTCTATCATAAACTTTAAAAAACCCCTTCGGGGGCTTTTATCTTTTTTTTGAATGTACAGTACTAGGCCTTTGATATTTCAGAGTATGTTTCTTATATGACAAGGACCTCTCTGTTTGGTACCGAAAGTTGACCTCCTGACTTACAGTTTGACCTATTTTCAAACGTAACTTTATCCATAACTTTTGAATGGTAACAGACTAGAGCTTTCGGATATATCACATGTAATGTTTCTCATGACAAGAACGTTTCTCGTTGTACACAGAATACTTTTACCTCCTAACCTGCCTTGGGTTTGACTTACTTTTCAAACAATTTAACCTATAGCTATAACTTTGACATAGGTAAATACTAGGACATTGATATTTTCACTATATCAAGTTTCTTATGACAAGAACTTCCAGTTGTTACCAAAAATTTGAGCCTTCCTAACCTACTCTTGAATTTGACCTACTTTTCAAAAACTTTAACATTACCATAACATTTGAATGCAACGAGATTCAGGGCTTTCATATTTGCACAATATTTATTCCTTATGAACAAGTCCTTTATACTGGTACCAAAATGTTTGACCTTGACCTTGAATTTGACCTACATTTATTAAAAACTAACATTGTCCGTACTTTTGAATGAGTAAGGGATTAAACATCTTCATATCACATGATAATCCTATATGAGCAAGCTCCTCCACTGCATGTGGAAATTACGGGGCATCGTGTTCACAAACACATCTTGTTTTTTTTACATCTCAGCATGTTAAAAAAAAGAAAACAAAGAGATGCAATAAAACAGCTTAGTATTTTCTTAAAATCTCAACATGTTTTAAAAAAAAAAGATATTGTACTATTATTATGTATGGGTAACCTCATTTCTCATGTCAAATAATGCCTAGAAAAGCTGTATCTACACTATTAGTTTACAATTCTACAAAGTACGTTTCTAAAATTTCAATGATCGCATGCACGTGCTTTTGTCTTCATGTACATATAAAACTACGACGTAACAAGACAACATGAGTGGAATTTTCATCTCAAAGTTTTTTTCTCAAATATATTGTAAACGCATTCTATATACGGAGTATACTAGGATTGATAAAAGTATTAAAAGTTTACAATGACCATTTCACACCGAACTGCTGAGACCGACATAGAAACCGTACTTAACAGCTTAAATATAAGTTGTACACATTGTTTGTTTATCCAAAGTTTGTGTTTTTCAGAAGATACGATCCTTGCAACTTGAAAACTCTATTACGGATCAGGCAATCCTTCGCCACAATGGTCCGTACAAGACTTAATACTGAGATAATGGAAAAAAAAAGAGAGACAAATTGGTTTTAAAAAAAAGTTGAGTTGGACCATTTCTGTGGGTCAGTCAGAGAGCAAACGCCAAAGCGAAACAAGTATGTGATTGATTGTATGCCTTAGTCCACCTGAAAACTACTGAGAAATCACCAGCGGTGCACAGTGACACATCTGTTTTAGAAGCTGCCCTCAGGATACTGACCTTGAAATTGATCTCTCTCCGACATCCAGACCCACCTGTAGAATACCAGCTTTATGCTTTATTCCTGCATTAGGTCTGTGACCTCTCGTCTGTCAGTACATGGCACCAAGGATATTTGGTATTAATATATCATTATCGAGTGGCCCTTGGCATAATGAATTATCGAGCTCTCTTTCGGGCATCCTGTCTTTCTTGGATCGTCACCACTTAAGGAGCCAGCTGTTATTAATATATCTTGCATTGTAATTGTTTTTTTATTATTATTGTCACTTCTGGTACTGACAAGTTGCTTACTAAATTATGTTGACCCAAAGTAGAGGGATTTTTATAAAGGGTTTTTGAACAGTAAACTCAGGTGACCGTTTGCAATGGTCGACGGCGTTCTCCTTAACCACGGTGACATGTGTTTACTTCTTCTTGATAACTTTACCAGTCTAATTTCTTTTCAAATATTGTCTAAAGCATCTTTGGGACAAGGGCACTTAAATTGTAAGTTTCAGGTCTCTTGCACCCTGGCCTGGGGTGGGCATAAAACTGCCCAAAAGGACAAATTTATCAAAATTCTTCTTCTTTACAAACGCATCATGGCCTAGAGAGAAACAAATCGCATGAGTGAATGTAGAGCAGGAGCCTCTACCAATAATTGTAAAATTTTGGTGATCCCCAATAGGGGTTCTGACCCCAGTGGTGGCGCCAAACTTGGTACATAGTTTATATGTGTAAAACATTCTGAAGAACCATCTTCTTTTTAATGCTATTGACAGTACATTAAGAACTAAAATGAGTTTGAATGGCAGGAGTTTTCCTATTAGTCAAGTTGTAAATCTGGACCTAGGGTAGTGGGTTTGTTAATTGGGTAGGCAAAATGTCATTGATGAAAATGGTTGTCTAACAATTGACAATTTTAACTTCTTGATAACTACCAGTCCAATTCTTTCAAATTGTAGAAGGCATCTTTTGGGACAAGGCGGCACTTAATTGTAAATTTCAGGTCTCTATTGACCCTGGGCCTGGGGGGGGGGGGTGACCAATTTTAAAAGATCTCGTCTTTTACAAACCCGCACTGTCTAAAGAAACTAAAATGCAATGGTGATGTAGAAGCAGGAAGGGCCTCTACCAAATTATAATCTGGTGCCCCAGGGTGGGTTCTATACCCCAGGTGGGGCCAAACTTGGTTACATAGTGTTTTATATGTAAACATTTGAAAAACATCTCCATTAGCATATTCTATTTTAATATTGAAATGTTTTGGGAATGAACACGGAGCTTGATCTTAATTATAACCAACCCCCCCCCCCCCCCCCAATCACAGTTTGGGAAGGGGGATACTGGAACTGGCATGGCTATCTCTTCCGTCTGTAAACGAATGTTTCCATGCATAAAGTGTTAGGCCTTTTCACCTAAATTACCATGCATGATCAATCCATGAGAATGAAGTGTTCCTGTTATCGAATTCTGGAAGGGTCAGAAGGTCAAAGACCTATGTACAACCAAGTAAGCAATGGTTTCCGGTTCTAAGCATGGCCTCTCCTTAGTACACCATATCATGCCATATAGATTACCTTGAAATGAACGAGGTCCCTCTTTATAATCTGGGTCAAGTGATCGA
>CAJDSM010143625.1:0-15064 GCA_903981925.1 Ostrea lurida | reverse complement strand
AACCTACAGAGGCAATTATTAGATAAAACAAAAATGTGGTGCCCTAAGATACACTCTAAATAATTCTTTTTAAAAAATGGTATGTAAACAGCCCAATTTATAATTTTTAAATTTCGTTTATCGAATATTTTCAGTTTTATCTTCCCAAGTCGAAAGTACATTTTTCAGAAAAAAATAACATTCTCGGTTAAATATATGCAATTTTCATTTTAAAAAAACAAAGATACATTGCTTCATTTTTATTATCATCAAGTATGATGTGTTTTGGTGCTCTGCATAATAAAATATGAGATCATACTTATGTGTGCTAAATTTTGATTTTTGAAAAAAGGCTGTACGTGTGTACTCCATATCGTATTGTGTGTTAAAACGCACGGTACGGTATGTCTTACATGGTCTTTTTGGTTAGTATATAAGTTGTTTTAGCTATTAAAGAGAAGAAAATATAGGGTAAACAGAACTTTTTTAAAAGTATGGAAGTACCTTAAGTTTGTCGTCTCATTTGTTCTTCGTCTCCCATATGTGATTCAAGCTAAATGTCCGCAGAAAATGTGATGTAGCACATTATTTTTCCAAAAGGTATAAGATTGATGTGATTTTGAAAATCAACGCTCATGGGTTTCATGCAAGGACATAATTTTCCATCCTGAAGACACATATGTAGGAATCGAGATACGAGAACCGATCTATGGGGTTAAAATGTCAAGCGATCATAACAAACACTGCCGAAAACGGATGTCTTTCTACGTAACAGATATATATCTTAATTAGTAAACAGGACTCAGCTGCACGTAAATTAGTTAACTTTAACTATCAGTAAATTGTCATTAAATCTTTGCATTTATTTGTGCAACTGATGTTCGATGAGCTCTGGTCAACATGTAAACATGAACACCCAAAACAGACGAACAACACATTAACAAATTCAGCATCTGATAAAAAAAAAAATCTTTTCAGATCTTTTCTTAATACTTTTTTTTTTTTTTTTTTTTACTATTTTCATAGGGGGTTGCGAACCATGTTTGTACGTTTTCCACCTTAGAAAGGGTGGTCGGAGATCCCCAAAATGTCAAATATTCCAGTGGCGGATCCAGGATTTGTCGAAAAGGGGGGGGGGGTCCGTTGAAAAGGAGCCAATAACCTTAATAAGGTCTGGGGTGAAGCCAATTAAGTGGAGGCCCAGGGGCGAAGCCTCCCGGAAGCTCTCAGGTTTTAGAGCTTTTAAAGTTATTTTTAGAGGTTAAATTAGCTATATATGATATCTTTACATAATAATTAAGTTTGGTCACCAAAAAGGGCCTAAGCTTTTATGTTAAAGGATTACAAGCTGCCATTTTACTACATCACATAAAATAATGCTTGCATATTTTGTAAAGTTCTTGAATGTATATACTTTTTGAAAATTAAATTAATCGTTTTGATCGCGTTTCAAAAGAATATCAATAACATTGTCTAATTATTTTTTTATTTGTGGAGTTCAAGTTAAATGCCCATTTTGAAAACGCGCCTTTTTTTGTACCGTGACAACGCCGCATATCTCATTTTAGACGTAAACAAATACCAACACAGCATCCGAGCGATAGTTTTAATTTTATGCTTACATAACAATTTTAGATGAAGATGTGCATCTTAATTTTATTGATTACTGTACTTGAGACAGTATTCTATATCGCCCAGTCGTTTTAGTACGGATAATTAGGGCCACATCTTGGTATTTTCAATTGTAAACAAACTCGCAGCTTACCTTACTTCTTGCGCACATGCCAGAGAGGTTGTATGGATTTCCCTTCATACATATTTCGAGAAAAGCACGCCGCAATTTTAAATATACGCATCATTTATTAGCAATTAGATGGTTTATTTATAAAAATTGCTTGCAAAGGTTTATTTATTTGGTTTGAGGCACAAGTAACTTAACATCTTTTTCGACACCCGCAAAAAATAAATATTATGGCAGCCTGTATATCTTTAAGTTTGTAGATAAAATGGTCCAAGAGTTACACATCGATAAATTTCTTCAAAAAGAATGTTTAATTCTTATAATTCCTAATTTGTTCACTGTATGAAACATTTTAAAAAATTTGGAATAGTTGCCTTGCGTTACGTTGTTTGTTTTCATGCGCGTATATGGGACGTCACGTTTTCGGATTTATTGATGTGTAAAGTTTCTTTCGATTTATTTATCACATCAAAACCTATCGTAATAAGGAACATTGGAATTATATTATTCTTTAATTTATAATTATAACGAAATTGATTCCGATATTTATATAAGCGGAAACGCTTGGGCGGATCCCGTGGGGATTAAACGAACGCGGTACTTGGCGAGCGCACTTATGTGTAGCTGTTCTGTGCGCTGAAATGTCAACCAAAAACTGATTCTTCATTTTATGAGATTTTGAAATCTTTGAACAAAAGGAGTTTACCCTTTTTCCATTCACAGTTCAGTTTGATGAACGGTTCTGAGATTTGACTTTTATGCCATGGTTTACATTATCAAATTCAGAGGAGATGAGGGAGATGATTCTTAATTATTATAATAGTTTCATGTTGTATATGGGGGTGGAAGGGTATTGGGAGCCGGGAGGAAGGGGGCGGAGAAAGGAGAAGAGGGGCGGGAGAAGGAGAGGGGCGGGAGAAAGGAGAAGAGGGGCGAGAGAAAGGAGAGAAGGGCGGGGAAAGAGGGGAGACTTCCAAAGGTATAATTATCTGTTCAGAATAACGATTAACGAGGTAAAAGACTAAATACAGAGCGTTAAAATGTATTAATAACGAAAAATCTTGGATAATACGCAAATAATATATTTTCAAAGACATGCACTTTTTCTAATTTCGGGATATTTAAAAAAAGATTTGAACAAACCTCTCTTTGGTTTGGAAATGTCAAGTTTTGTTTTCTTCAATTACAATACCCACTATTCGTGTAAATCAGTTGTTGAATTATATATTTGTATTGTAAGAAGACATTGATTGATTTGTATTCCTTATGTTTTGGTTTACATCTACTATTAATTATGGAGTAGAATTTTCTATTCGGCTTTTCCGCTGAGCGCGAAATAGTCAGAATATTCCGTAATAATATATAATGGTTGGTGCATGCTTGTAGCTAGAAATTTCATATAGCAATTTTTTTTAAATTTATTAGGCTTAGGTTATAATGTTAATCCAAATATCCTTGATCGATTGCAAAGTTAGGTTCCGCATTTTTTTTTCTTAAGCTTGCGCGAAGCCCAACAGACGAACAATTTGCAGGGACGAATCGGGAAGTGAAAGGGGTGTGTACATTACATATTTAGCAAAATATTTTAGATGAAGGGATGGGTGGGTTTGACCCTAGCCCCCCCCCCCTCTCTGGATTCCCCACTGTAATTGTAAGTAATAAACAATATTCAAATTTACAGAAAAAATTAATTCTCTTTCAGGCACAGGCTGCTTATATATGCCACACTAAATGACTGTCAAAGGCAGTGGAGATGAAAAAATGTTATGATTCGTTTGTTGGCGGATTATGAAATGCAATTTTAAATTTATCATTTTTTGACTTCGTTGCCTGTAACATGATATATCAGTGGCAGGCGCGGATTCAAAGGGAAGGCGTACCGGGCGTTACGCCCCCCCACTAAAAAAAAAAAAAAGCAGAGAGAGAGAGAGAGGTAGTGAATGGAAGGGACAAGAGAGAGGGAGACAGCAGCACGCGCGCACGATCACTGAGGCGGATTAGAGGGGAGCGTGTGGGGCCGACCCCTCTAATTATCAAAGATTAGGGTATCAGGGATATATTCACACATTAATGTCAATATCTCGGTCAATAATTTCCTGACCTGTATTAAGCTTCTAGAAAGCAAGGCTGTAACCAGCTGGGGTGCCTGGGTGCCGTACACCCCTTTTTAAACTGAAGATGCTGAACTCATCGGCTTCTGGGGCGTTCGCCCCTGGACCCCCCTACCAGGCCATCCTGAATCTCTAGGGGTTATAACAACCCCGACGCAATGGAAAATTGTAACATTTCTTAGCTTCGGGGGCTTTGCGCCCTGACCCCTACCAGGGTTTATTCCTGGACAAGTGTGGACTGATAGCAGCCTTTTAAATCTATCTTATCTTGTCACCCTCCCCCCCCAAATGGAAAAAGCTGATTACGGCCTGGAGAGGGTGTATTCACCTATTGAGGGTTAATTATATGGTTAATTTTTACTCCTAAAAGTCTATAAATTCAGGAGCTTCGCCTGGGGCCTTAGGCGGCCCCCAGACCCTCTGGCTTTTGAAAAAATTACCACCCCCCCTGAACCAGATCTGGACTCCCCCTGGAGTGGAGCTGTATATTTGGCGAATGAACACAGAAAGAAGGTGACCTCCAATGAAGTAGACTTGAAATTGTTGTTACCGGATTTAACCTACCCCCCTCCCATTTACATGTGTGCACCCTTCAAAAGCAGGAAACTATATCAACCATTTTAACAAATATTAATTTCACAATTATGTCATTTGATATCATCTGACGAACTTGAATAAAGGACACTACGATCTGACAGATGTGCTTCATATTGGATATGTTTACTAATATTGATAATGCGCGACTGACACTTATATGATAAACGTGATGTTTGGCTTTGCAATTGTCAATTTCCTTTTTGTGTAGTAATATAACTTCACTGCTTTATGGTGTGTATGTCTCTCAGTTGATTCGGTACGCAAGGGCAGTGCATGCGATGAGTGATTTTTGAAGCGGGCCCAACTATACCAAAAAGTTGATTGTGCAGGGTTAATATTCGTTTAAGTCTCATTCGACAATGTCTAACGGTCGTTTATGACCTTGTTTGCGAATTACAAATTATCACTAAATCATATGTTTGACTCGATTTGTTTCTACCTTTGTAGACTGTCATTTTCATACTAGATTTGGACGGCGGTAACCAGTATATTTGTTTCGCAACGGCTACGCGGGTTTGACGGATGAGGGATCTAATACTCATCCACAGGACCTGGATCTGCCTTCCGCTTTCGTCAAGTCCGTGTTGCACTACAACTCATTGTAGTGTGCTTTTTGGACTATGATTAGATTAGAATACTTTATAATGTTACTCAAGCATATATATACTAGAGATAAAATTATAGTTACATGGAGATTACCATACCTATCCCGAAGCGACAGACTGAATGCCGCCGACAATATATTTATTAGTCCCACATCAGTAGCGATCAGCAGATATATGATCGAAAGGGAGAGAGCGGGGAGTCGTTTGAAAGAGGGGAACTAAATAGCTTTAAGATCTGTGGTGAAGCATAGAAGTATCATAGGGCTTACAGGCTTTTAGAGAATAGAGATTAATCTTAGGTATATTAATATTTATACATGTTAAGCAGTTAAGATAACAACAGTGATCAATATAGTAAGTCCAAATACAGTGGGCAGGCATTTAGCAGGGGGAGCCCCCCCCTTTTTTGGTTGACCAACTCAATCTATTGTTATAAAATTAAAGTATAATTAACCTTTAAGGTAACTTTAAAAGCTCATAAAACCAGAGCTTCCGGGGGCTTTGCCCCCTGGGCCCCACATAATTGCTTCATCCCAGACCTTATGCTATATTTGTTTTTTTTCAACGGACCGCCCCCTTCCCTTTTCGACAAATCCTGGATCCGCCACTTGAAAATTAACAAAGAGTGTTATGCAAACACGGACCCTGGACACCACCAGTGGTGGGATCAGGTGCTCAGGTAGAATAGCTCCCTGCTGACGCGGTCACACAATGTTACATAACATAGGTATGGTCAAAGGGCGGGGGGGTAAATTCTAAACGGCCATCACCGTTCAGTCCACAATTCATGTAAGTGTGTTACATGATGTGGACTCGAAACGGGTGATGATTGATAAATGTGCACTACTGGATACCTTTCGTTTTCTCAGTGTTGTGTTGGCCTTCGCTTGTCAGCCGGGGTTTTTATTATTTGTTGTTCATTTCAATATATATTATGGAGCGCTTTGATTCGTCGAAGAATCACCTACCTGGTTTCACTTTTTCTTACTGCACACCTGGCATATATTTTAAATCAGACACAGTAGTGGGGGGGGGGTCTGGCTTCCACATTAATGAATGAGGTTTAGGGGAATTTTTCTCATGTTCATCTTTTTATATTTGTATCGCCCATTTTTGTCCTCCGCTGTTTCATTCCATTAATCCTTCGCAAAACTCCAATATCTCTCTGTGAGGATTCGGCGTTAAATAATAGGTCGTACTGTTTTCCGTAAAAGCGACCTACAATGGGGCTTTGCCCTTCAGGTGATTACCATAAAACTGAGGTCTGCATCACGTCAGGTGGTGAATGATAGGATCCTTACTCAAAAGCCATAAGCGCCAAGCAAGACTTAATTTTGCAAGCTTTTCACTTGCATTTGGTTGACGTCTCACAGGAGTGAAAAGATTCTCGAAAGGGACATAAACAATATTAGAAATCTTTAGATTGCACCAATTCATTCAATTCATTCAATTCGTTTTTGTCCATAAGGGCCCCTAGGGCAAGGAAGGTTGTACACATATTAATAAACATGCAACAATATTACATTCACAAAAGGAAGGTTGCAATGATTGAAAGGAACGCACAACCATTGCACATTAGTACATCATGTATTAGTTCTATATTTTCAGAACTATAATTAAGGCAGATGTCACTTGTAAGACATTTGAACAGTCACAAACTCTTTTCACATTACATCACATGTATATCATATATTTAGAACATATATTAAAGCAATGTCATTTGTAAAGAAGTGGACACCGTCATAAACATTTGCACATTACATACTCATGTACATTATTCAACTATTCAATATTACCTGTTTAAGAAAGTATAATTAAGGAAGTCCTTGTCAAGAATTTACCAAGAAGAGTTTAAAATTCGTACATCTTCAACAGTTTTTAAAATCCAGAATAATTTTTGTTTGTATGTAAATTGGTAAATGTTTTCTTTGAGATTTAGTTCAAATAGTTCTTTCTTTCTTTGTAAATTTACTACATGAGTAAGAAATGTTCTTCATCTTCAATTTTTATTAAGCAAACAGTTTTTACCATATCTCTCGTTTCTGGTATATTGTTATATCATGCCCCTATTCATATGAGAGTCTGTAGTTGCTGAATAAACACTAATATTAGAGTTGCCCCACCCCACACCCCAACCGTGTTGACTTTTTAGATTGCCCCCCACCACCAATAGTTCAGTAGTTCTTTATTTTTTCAATTGTTAATTTAGCCACCCCATTAGTGAAATTCTTAACCCAAACCCCCCCACGTTTTGGTGAACTTTTGTCTTAGAAGTTTACCCCCCTCTATTCAGTGATTCTATTATCTTATTTTTTATTTATCTTTTTTTTTTTCTCTTTGCCTTGCACCTTATTTAGATGTCCCCCCCCCCCCTCTTCGCTAGCCAAGGCATTTACGATCCGCTCCGGCCTTCCTCTAAACGCAAGAGAACGCGGGAAGCGGATCGTAAACCCTTGGCTAGACCAAATCCCACTCCCTATCAAAGACACTTACAGCCTCTCCCTTGGTCTGTAAGAAGGATATTTTTCCATATTATTATGATGTTGATTCACGAGATTAACTTACATAGTTCTGTTTACGGTATATGGTTTATTTTGCAATTATCAAACCTTTATTTGTCTTGTAAAATCTGGCAAGCCAGTTCGTATTGCCTAATGTTTCAAAAACAAACTCACTTGCATCAAAGGAAATAATTTACACTCTAAACATAATTGACAAGCTTTATGGTATATCATCAAATTACACATTCGGATATGGGTTTAAAAAATGAGTAATCTTAAAGAAGGTTGTTTTAAGCTGGGAGATGGAAGACAAGGAGTAGGAAAAGGAAGAGGGGGGCGGAGAAAGGAGAGGGAGAGGCGGGAGAAAGGACAGAGGGGCGGGAGAGAGAAGGGAGAAAGGGACCCCCTTTCCACCCTCGATATTGCGACTTACAAATTGTAGGGTAACCTAAGCGCGCAAACTGAAGTTGCAGGCTCTGAGGCTGGGGCCCCGCCTTAAGGCCTGACCCCCCCCCCCCCCCCCCCTCGAGTCTCCTGACTTAGTACATAAATATATAATTCCACCTGGGAGCTCTGATTATAATATCTCTGTGGGATATTCGGAGCAGAATGTAGAATAATATACTTACACTCGATACGACCGATAAATCATCAATACCACACACTCTGAAGGGAGGATGTGAAATTTAGTTGTTTTCCACCACAGAAGCAAAATTAAACTGTTGTCCAGACATATAAAAAGAAGTGGAAAAGCAACGTTGTGATTCTTGCATATTTGTTAAAATGACAAGGGCTATTTATATCCGCTCGGCGTTCCTTTTTGCTTATATGGTGTGGGGATTTGATGTTCACCTATCCCTAAATTGTGCGTCATCTATTGCTGCGAAGGAGAATGCGTTATTAGATTGAGATCTTTTTAATTCCTTGAGATTTTGGAGATTTCTATTTGACTAATGTAAATCTTTAGGTCGCTTCTATCTGAAAAGTATAAACATTTACATTTTTGCTATGAATTCACATTGTATTTATTTTTAAATTATTGGAAACCGAAAAATCCACCCCTTCATATAGATATTAATTACAATAGTCGGGATATTAATAATTCTTCTTCTCGTTTGTGTTGAGTATAATACGACAATATGTTAAGACTGGTTCCTTGAAAATTCCATACTAGTATTGAGGGAGAAATTTATGGCGATCAGACCAGTTATAATTTTATGTGTGCTCAAAATACATTATTTATAACCTTTTGATTATTTATATACTAAATCTACAGAGGTTATAAGAAAGAAGATAGGAGTAAAATTGGGTGGACCCCCTTTATAGAGATGCACATATATCAATAGGCCTACCTGTTAGGCTGTCACATCAGATTCCCGATGTTAGGTACAGGTAATCCCTAGCTACTATATTTCATATGAGATATCGCTCTTTGCAATAGTGGAGAGGTCACCTAAGGAGTTAATTCCTGCATATCTTTTATCACTCCTCACATGTTTAAGTTACTAGGCTCTTAGATATGTGATTTCTCATTAGAGCTATAATGATTTTTTATAATTACTTCTTTTTTTTGTCATAGACTGATAAATGTTGGTCAACGATCCGAGTGCAAAAGACTCTATTAGTTATGATGTGCAAAAATTTTATTTCGTGTTCTTTCGCGTGTAGACAATGTTTTAAGCTGCCTAAAAAAACCTTGAAATAGCATAGATAATAAGTATTTTAGTGTTTATGAAATTTTTTTTATGAATTATCTATGGAAAAACAGGTCAACACTGTTCGTCACAAGGTCGAGAAATTTCCAACAATATTCATCATTACTTATTTAATAGATAAAAAGCTCATAGTAGACATTTGTTGTAACTTTTAAAAATTAAAAAATAATTGTGGGTTATTCACTTTTTTTTTTAGCTTTCTTGACACAATTCAGTATTTGTGCAATACCCTCTGAGCTTATGCAAGCATTACATTTTAGGGGGGATAATTTCATGTATATACAAAGATGCGGCCTACAATTCTGAATTTATTGCTGGGTTTCGATAACCAGTAGTTTCCGATACATTTCAGGTTTAGCCTGATAAAGGCGCACACCGGGTGTTTTAAGTTTTTAAACAAAAATACCCAACTGTAGGCTTTACAGCAGTGTTTGGTTAGAAAAATCATACAGAGATACAAATTATCGATGGAGCACGCAGAACACCTCAAAGTGATTTACGATATTTAATATCATAGTATACCCCTTCGCACAAATTGATTTTAGATCTTATCCGGATTAAAGAGTTTCTCTGGTTCTGAGGACTGTGTGACTTCAATGTTCATTATTACACCGACTCTTGATTTGTATGTATTATGGCTTTTTGGATAATATGATTTATACAGATGCTAGATAACAAAGCGCGAAATTAGGATTAAAACAATATTCGTAAATATGCCACAATTATCAATCAAGTTAGGGTACATTCAGCAATTCTTTTTTTGCTCACGTCTTCCTAGAACAGACCCCAAGCCGAATAACAAATTACAGGCATGTTTTGTTTAACTTGGTTACTTCTAACATGCTGCGACTAGATTATTATTAAAAGACTTAACTATAAAATTTTTAAAAGCCACCTGTAATTATGCTCTAATATTTCACATATATAGGAGTTAAATTTAATTACAGTCAGATGAATCAAATAATGATTTTTGGCATTATAAACCAAGGGATACTACAATAATATGAACCAGTTCATTTAAAAAAAATTGCGTTACTCGGCAATACGAACGTAAACCATATATAGTAAATTATGTGTATTGCTGTGTCCATGGATGATTATGGCCATAGTGTATAATTTACGAGGAATTCAACAGTGTGTTGACTAATTGTAGCTGATTATGTTGTGCTCATAATTCACTACTAATTAAAAATTTTAGATCCTTTGTTGATGTCCGCTTTCCCAATTACTAAGCATGGCAGAAGATATATGGAGAGGTCGGGATCCATTAAAGGCATCACATTATTTGTAATTAATACTAGAGCATGGTTGTCTTGCCTGACTACGTAGTCTCGTACTATATTAGATACAGCACACTGCTATGATAATATAGATTTACAAACAGCTAGTCCTAATAGCTCCCGTACTTCTTCGATATATCTATTTCGCACTAACGGAGTAAATAAGCACAAGAGACCAAGGGCACACTCATCCCAGAGATGTGGTGTTACAAACTGAGCGTCGTAGGTTGACTCCCTCTCAGTGCAAAAAGGCACTTGCTAGAGGCCGAAAAGCGGCCTACAAAGGAGAAAAGCTAAAAGCACTTTACAATAAGGGAGAGAAAGCGGTAAGAGTGAAGAGTGAATGTATGTGCGTCAATGTATGAACAGCTAATTTGAAGAGATCCAGGATATTAACATGTCAATGAATGCATATAGTTGTGTGTCCTCGATATATGGGGCAAGCCCGACAGTGATAGACAAGGGACGGCATAAAAGCCGGAAATGGATGACATTTACATATCCTACAGAAACAGGATAATAAAATAAATTCCGATGTGAATGGACACAAAAAAGCAATTATCCACGAGTGTTATACAAGCCTGCAGATAAACCCTTAAATACGGGATTGGGGGCACTGTGTGGTCTCGGACGGGTGTTACTAGCTGTCTAGAAAAAAGGAAGGTGGGTAGCCGGGGGTCCCCTCTCAACTGTGACTGCGCAAAGGGGATGGTTTGTTCTGGGAGGGGAATTTGAGGTGCCCGACCCACCAACTGACATATATTTACACATGAACATTATATAAATTCACATTCAAAGGCGGCTCTATATTGAGGTCACACCATTTCAATCACTAGTTTCGGCTACGTATAGCCTATAAATTAGTCAAAGGAAAAATTTATTGTTCGCTTCTGATAAATATCCAATTTTGTAAACAAGAAAGGCACATGTTAATCAATAATACGTAAACAAAATGAAACGACATAAGTAAAATTATAAATATTCTTACTAACAATATATGAGTCAATGTATGAAAGACTACAAGTTGATAATGAATTTATGATTAAACAAGAGAAGACATACCGTTTAAATCACTATTTGCCGAAACCAATATAAGAAGATCACAGTATTAAATATATCTTAATCAACCAGAAGCCAAGCGAGAAAAAATGAAAATCACCTCACAACTCAGTTTAAACCTAATTTATATAATATTCTAAGTTAAGGAAGAACCTGGCTGTATATTAATATTTTTTCGAAAATTCTATTTAATAAGTAGCTCACTAGTTGATTATATCATAAACAAAAGAGACAAATTTATATATAAATTATATATAAACATGAGGAAGACACAGTATAAAATTATATTAACGGAAACAAATTCAAGAGACGGACCCAAGTTAATATATCTAAACACAAAGATAAGACTCAAGTCTAAATATTATAACTAGACATTTAAAATTAATAAGAAGAGACACACAGGGTTTGGAATTATTGATTCTAAAAAACATAAAAAGAAGCACAGTTAATATAAATCACTAACAATTAGGAAGACACAGGTTTAAATATAGATTTTCTTAAATCAAACATAAGACAGCAGCCTTTGTAGTAAAATTATCTAAAACCACAATTGAGAAAACACAGTAATAACTTTCGTAACAATACACAAAAAAGAAGAGATCATTTACGCAGATTAAATCTAAAAAAAAATTACTGTATATCTTAAATAATATAAGGACTTAGCAGAGTTAATAATATTACTAAACAAGGAAAAAACAAGACAGGTACTACAACAGATTCAAAGAATATCTAAATACAAGACGAAAAACCATCCCACTTGCCGGGTAATACACAGTGAATATCTACACAAAGAGGCACGATCACCGGTAAGACACGGTTTAATTCTTTCTTGAAATCGACAAGATGAATATGGCTAGGACACGAGATGCCCAATAATAATATCTAAACACCGTGCGAGAACCAAAACGGGACCGGAAGAACATTCATAAGGTTTATCATTTATCTTCTAACAAAAAATTGATCAAAAAGGAGAAGCGAGAACACACAATGTTATGACGACGCGGTGCAAAAATTATACAGCTGCTCACTCGCTATTATGAACTGGTAAGAGTACGCGATGGGAAAATACGCTGTTTATTTTTTTTAAAAGAATAGTAGCAATGATTTCTATCTTTTCGGTTAAAGTATCCTGGTTATGTAATTCTCATGAACACACTTTTTCTACATGAAAATGTACTTATTTCCTTTGTAATGGGGTTGTATAGTATCTACCATCCGTGGAAATTGACATAGTTTCCGCACCTATGTGATATGTTCAGTGTGCGTATGGTGGACTTTTGAATAAAGTATTATTATTCAATAAGTTACCTCTAAGGCACTGATTTGTAGAACATACAGGTCTTTATTGTCTATTCATTTAATTACGTTATGTTGCGTGTGTAATGTTCCAATGAGCATGATTAATCTTTCCCCTTAAGATAAAGTTATCATAAAGTATGAGTAGCTTGGTCTTTTGAACCACACAACCACCCCTCCTCAACCACCCTCGAGATATAAGTAGAAAAGTGTGTAAATCGACTAAAAGTCCTACTACCTCAGTTAAACACATGACCAAAGGTTCTAAACCAATTGCTATGGATATTATACACGCTATTCTAGACAAACCAAATATCATTCCTGGGGAACGCCCATAATAATGGAGGGACACGTAGTAGTGAACTTATGCGCAGATTACAGTACTCTAATGTAACGAATTTTCTGAATCCAGTTAAGCAAAGATTTGACTTTTTTTGCTTTCTTTAATACACTACTAAAACCGCAAATAACTTGCTTAATGAGCTCCTTCTTAGAATTGGAACATGAGGCCTGATACTATGTCCTAGCAAGTAGAGCAACGACCAGTATTATCTTCATATGATTAACACGCAGCCTCTTATTAGCTATTACGCCCCCAGTAGACTTAAGACAGCTCATATCAAATTACCAGGATTATTTATTCTGCCACTTATTATGTGAGCGATACTCGATGTACACAATTCAATAGCGAATTTCAGCCCTAGGGACTAGATTAAACCTGTTAATTTTCAGCCCGGGCCAAAATATTACGTCTCCCATTATAGCTGAAATTCCAGACCAAAATGCCGCCGTCCATCTTATCGGTATCCTTCAAGAGTAGACACAGATCCCAATCAACACTCTCGGTGCGCGGAACAGCCCTCGTTTCGCGAGAACCCCATGCTCACGGCTCTCTCTACTGAGTCGACATCTCATCCTCTCAGAAATAGATAAGCTACAAAAGGTATTATTACTCGTAATGACAACTTAAAGCCACGAGTAGACTAGAGTAAGACCCCTAAGCATGTAATCCCATCCATCTATACTTATCTTCTAAGTATTTAATAATGTTAAAAAACACCCTGACTCGCCTTGCAGTTTAGTAATGAGTATATTCGAGTTATTTAAGGATGTGACTTTCATACCTCGATTAGTACTGGTGTGATGTATGTTTAATTCAGGAGGACCCAATAAACATTTAACCTAAAACAGTGCACTCTACTCAGTTGATGCCCCGCCTGTCGTTACTTTAACAAATATAAGTAGCTAACCCACCGGTGTAGGCCCGATATCGCCTATACTTCAGTCCCGATAGGTCACGCCTCCGCCTCCTCATTTGGCCTTCAGGTTCTGATATTTTTGGCTATATTGCTGGGGCTGAGTACCAGGGGTTAAGTTGATTTATTGTGAAAATAAGGTATGAGTACTTTATTACCCTCTATTGTGTCTTAGTAAATCATTTATTGTTTGAAAGACCTGACTGCTGACAGGTGAGATGAGATAGATATGGGAATTGGTGTAGGTGCCCAGATACGCAGAAGAATAATATTTCTTGATAAATGTGTATTCTCCATGGACACCCTTTTGTTTCTGGTGTTTACTTCATCTTCTTTATAAATTCTTGGTAGAAAAGACTGAAATACATACGCATACGAAGCCTCGCATGTTGGATTCGCTCTCAAATAAACAATATGAAACTAAACACAATTTAGATAATACTGATTGACAATTATTACTGTTTTGTGTTACGCTGCACACAATACTAGACTATAAGCTATATTTCACTATCATAGTGGGTAGACTTGTTCCCAACCATCATGCCGGTGAAGGGCTTGCAGTGAAAATATAAGGGCCTAATGCTCCGGACCCATCTCTCAGATATCAGCCTATGATATGCAGGTTAGTGGATCTTGCTTTTCGTGCCAACTCACCTACTCTGAAGTAACACGGCGATCTCGGTTTTTCCGTCTACTATGCCAGTAATGACCCGCCCCATTCAGTCGCCCTTCTTTACATGGTAGAATAACGCAAATTGAACCGGGTAGTGGATTGCTGGGGACCTAAATCTATCCGGACCACCCACGGGTATTATGTTAGCGCAACAAAAAAAGACAACGACTTTAGGTGTAGGCACTCTCGTAAGAATATCATTCTTGTATCATAGAAGCCCTAGTTGTAATATCGCATTGTACCCAATGAAA